>VXBO01004051.1:0-11104 GCA_013400135.1 Rhinoptilus africanus
TTACCTCAAACCAGAACACATCTAAAGGCTGCAGTGTGTGCTGATGCTTTGCTAATGCTATACCAAGGCTTTTGGAGTCTTCAGTCTGTTTCTTTGCTCCAAGGGAGTGATGCTATTCAGGTAGTCTTTCTGAACAAGAACCTTAATTCATCAGTGGCTATTAAAAATACATTATGGACCTTAACATTTATTTTAAGCAGAGTTAGACAATGTGAATATGTCAGTGCTTTACAATGCTCCAGAAAATTATTTTTAGTAGTTTTCACACTATTGTGTGCACTTTTAAGTGTGGTAATTCCAACCCTATAATAATTTACATGGTGCTCTGACTATTGTCAACTTGGAAGAGAGAGAGGCAGGTGAACAGTGTTCCATTTCATTCTGTTTGCCATATAGCAATAGACAGAAGTATCATAGACTAGGCTTCAGGTTTTAAAAATACTTCGAATATCTTACTGGAAATTATTGATTTTAAACAGGTGATTTGAAATGATGCTGTTGATAAACTTCTGCTATACTGCTCAGGGATTGGCTCAACAAGTTAACATTTCATTTGATTTCTCTTCCCTTTATGAGTTCTCCTTATATTTACTGTCTTTCATTAATGTAAATAACATTGGAAAAAGTTGTTCTTCTGTTAATACAGTTCCAGTTTGCTCACTTCCTCGACATTTAAACTACTCAGTTGTATGATTCCTAGTAATTCATTAATCATTTTAATATTCTGGTGGAAAATTTTTCTTACTCAACCTATTTCCTTTACAAATAACATGAAGAGACAAACAAACATGCACTATCTGAAGTGCTTAAATTTTTGGCAGCACAGTGCTGCATTGTAATCTGTGTCTAAACAAAACCATGCATGCTAAGTTAGTATCTTATTTTAAAGTTCATGTACTATGTAGTGACGTGAAGATCTAAAACAGTTTATGTCTGATATGCATCTAATGAATATAAAATTCAGGAAAACATATTCTAAATATTTTCACATTTTAGCACTAAATTTTACTTTTATAATTGTTTATATATATAGTCTAACTAGTTTAAATGTAGGAAGAAAATCATTGGCTGAAACTATTTTTTTGCAGTCTACCTACTTTCTGTATAAGTCAGTCTGTACTGCTTACACAACCTTCCATCCTTTTTCAGGGGCTCCTCTCATGGGGGCCTGTTTCAGCAGAAAATTTCATCATTGCTTGTAGGAGCTGGTCTCTCCATGCTTTAGAGGAAAAAGATTTTCAACAAGTACTTTATAGGTAGAGAGAAGCCAAAGACCTATTTTTAAAATAAGAAATTTGAATGCCTTTATTAAAAGTTTAAGTTGGTATCTTTGTTAGACATTATTCAGTTGCAGTGGTTCATGCTTTGCAACCTGCAAAACACCTCTTCTACAAATTGATCTGGTCTTCACAACAAAAGTGTCTTTATTTCACAGTTCAATACTACCTTTATTAGGGTTGCCCTTCAGTCTCTTAATGTCATTGAGGGCCTTTATAAAGATATTGTAATTTACCTGGGTTCTCTAAATCTAAAAGTAAATATTCAGAAACTTCACCTGATGCCTACTGCTGCATCTGAAGTTAATCGGCTGTATCCTGGTATTCCTTTCTCAGGACAGTCTTCATGACTAACTGTGGTGGGTTAACCTTGGCTGGCTGTCAGGTGCCCACCAAGCCACTCTCTCCCTCCTCAGCAGGACAGGGGAGGAAAATAAGATGAAAAAGGTCATGGGTCCAGATAAGGACAGGGAGATTGTTTACCAGTTATTGGCGCAGGCAAAACAGACTTGAGCTGTGGAAGATTAATTTAATTTTTTCCCAGTTAAAAATAGAGTAGGATAGTGAGAAACAAAAGCAAAACTAAAACACCTTCACCCACTCCTCCTTCTTCCTAGGCTCAACTTCGCTCCTGACTCTTCTACCTCCTCCCACCCTGAGCAGTGCAGGGTGATGGGGAATGGGGGTTGTGATCAGTTTATAACACTTTGTCTCTGATGTTTCTTCCTCTTTTCCCCTGCTCCAGCATGGTGTCCCTCCCACGGGACAGCTCCAGTCACACTTCCATTGAGAATTACATTTTTCCTAAGCGTTTTGTCTTTGGAAAGATCATCCTTTAGTCTTTATCAGATAGGGAGTCTGTGAACTTTCCTTTAGGTACTGTGTTGTAGAGTATAACTGGGAAACACTTGCAGTCTGTACTCACAGAAAAGGACTCAAAGGAGAAAAATTATTTCTTTACTTCTGACTGCTCTGTTGGGTTGTATGTGCTCTCACAACTCTAATTTCCACTCCTCTTCATTCCTAATCTCGGGAGTCTTTGGTTGAGAGAAATTTAGATGAAGGAGAATACTTTGTTTTTCTATTACTGCATGAATTGCACATTCAACTGCCTGGTTGGTAACAGAATGCCAGGTATAATATTAGAAATAATATGAAATTTTAGAAGAAAATCCACCATTTTTAGGAGAAAAGTTTACAAAAAATAAACCTAAAGCCTCCTTTTTAAGTTCTGTTACTTTCTAATGGTTCAGAGCTTCTCCTTCTGGCATTTCTTACCTTTCCTTTCCATTATCACTACCCTTCCAGGTTTCACTGCATAATTGGATAATAAATGAATGAGAAAATTAAATTTGCGAAACTCTCCATCAGGAAGTAAAATATTTGTTCTTGTTACAGCATTGGTAAAACAACTGTTTTACTAGTAAGATGATATTTATGGTTTTATATATTTGAGTGAGTAACAATGAATACATTCCTCATAATCACAGATAATGGTCAGGTCTTTCTGACATGTGGAACTCATGTTACGATCCCAAGGTTCAGGAGAAGGTCCAAAAGGGTGACTCAAACTATGTGTTAAGAATATTGTATGATACTCTAGTAGAATACTGTATACAATGCATCTAGTTATGTGATCTGTTCTTCTAGAACAGTTTTTATTTTTTACTATGGTGAGATGGCTCTTCTTGTTGCATTTAAGAACAAATACAATAAAATCCTGGCACTGAAAAACTTCGTGCTTTATAGACTTAATAAAATGGGAAGTTAAGTTAAATGTCAAAAGTTGTTAAAGGAAGGATAAGAGTTATCATAAGAGGTAAGAAGTAATTCTTAGGTTGCCAACACAATTCACAATGGGATGGCCTACACGGCACCAGGCTTGTTGGCATCAGACAGGGCTCATCTTTCTGAAAGGGGGAAGAGGGTGTTTGCTCATGAGCTAGTGGGGCTCATTGGGTCACTAGTGAAGGCCCTCAATCTGTTGCTCTGAGATGTGCTGGGTACACTGCAGCACACNGAGTGTAATGATAGGACACGGGGTAATGGCCTCAAACTGAAAGAGGGTAGATTTAGATTGGATATCAGGAAGAAATTCTTTACTGTAAGGGTGGTGTGGCACTGGAACAGGTTGCCCAGGGAAGCTGTCAATGCCCCATCCCTGGAAGTGTTCAAGGCCAGGCTGGATGAGGCTTTGAGCAGTATTGTCTAGTGGGAGGTGTCCCTGTCCAGGGCAGGGGGGGTGGAACTAGATGATCTTTAAGATCCCTTCCACCCCGAATCATTCTGTGATAAGAAATTTCAGATGAGATTTAGATTTTTTTATTTTATGAAAAATAAGGGGTTTTGCCTTCATGGAGTTGAGTCAGTATATCTTTTTCTCATTAGATATCCCTGATACAGAAGATTCCATCTAAAAAGAAGAGTAATCTTTGCTAGAAGTAAGGTAACTAGGATTGAAAGAAATGTAAGCGAGTTTTCTTAGTCTCCGTCATTCTGTTTAACAAGCTGTAGCATTGTGAGTGTTTGTAATTATGTTAGGGTTGTTTTTGTTAACTTCAATACCACTTTCTTGTTTATAAATATTATGAATTTACAAGTACCATTCAGGTAATGTCAATTGAATAACACCTTTTTAGAATAATAAATTACTCACTGCATGAGAGCAAGAGGCTATCCTTAATTAAGAAATGGAAAATGAGAGTATAGGATATTGAAACTAATATTAAAATAATATACAACTAATTTTTGAGAAAGCTATTGTGGTGATCAATAAAATCTTACAGCTTTCCTTCGTGGTATAAATAATATTCTCTGTATTCTCATGGTACTATTACAATGGAGAATAATTGAGGAAATATAATTACTTTGTATGCTGAATGACAAAAGTTTAGTGACATCTACCTAAATTCTGCTGTGGTTTGAGAAAACCCATAACAATTTGTTATCCTTTAGACAATTATTCCACCACCCAATAATCCCTCCCCATCCAGGAAGGGGAACCGGGGAAAACAAGGAAACATGAGGGTTGAAATATAAATAGATTTAATAGGATAAGACTAAATAGTTAACATTAATAATACTAAAGAACCAGTATCGATGCCAATACCAATTTAAAATATACAAAGATTATACTCAGCCAGTTATATCAGTAGGAAGCTGTGCACTCCNAATTCATAGAATGTGAATTTTTCTTGTGTTATCAATAAAAGGATGTGTTCTGGAATTATTGTCATAGGACATACCTTTATTCAAAAGCAAGTACAGAAAAGAAAATGTTATACTTTTGACATGTATATAACACAGTAAGTATGTTGCTATCATCTAGAACATTTAGATATTTCAACCTCATATCTTCATTTTAATTACACAGGATTAATTTTTAGCTGTTCTATGTGCTCTTAGCTTTCATTGTTCTCAACAGGAATTTTAATTTCCTTGTGCTTGCTATTGCATTTTTAAGAGATAGAACATGAAGTTCCAGTATGCCATTAGATGTGTTCTTCCAGATTTTGTTATTTTGTGCAAACTGGATTATTTGAGTAGGAAAAGACATTATTTGCAAGTTATTTTCAAATTCCCTAATTTCTTCCAGAGTGAAAAATGTACACTAACATTGATCAATTTAAACATTTACATGCTCTTTCAGGAATAGCTCCATTATCCACTTTCTTATCTACTCCACTCCCATTTCTTAAACAATGCTTTTTGAAAGGTTTTAAAAGTATATTTTGGAGAACATCGTAGCTTTAATAATAATAATTGGAAGGAAATGGTAAGGTGTGAATCTGAAACTATGAAAACATATCATTAAGAATGTAAATCATTATTCAACCAAGGATCCTTACCTCCCACTGAAATTGAATACTAAATGAAAAGCTCAGATTTTTTACAGACAAATGAACTTTCATTCCATGAATTAGAAGTGAATTCATTTGCTTTTAACACTGGCTATCTGGTCATATATAAAAAAATAGTGGTTTGCTTGTCATCTTTATAGTAAGAATTTTACTGTTAAATTATAGTGAAAAATGATCCGATTCCACAGAGCAAAGTCTAATTGCAGAAGACATGGCAAAACCAGTGTCGTATGTGTACATCGGTGCATTAAATATAACTTGCCAGGAAGAAATCAACAGAAAAAAATGTCATTGAATTCAGATGGAAAACAAGTAGATCTGTAGATGGTAATAATTGGTTTTGCTATACTTCAGATACATTATTGTGGTGGTTTTACCCTGGCTGGATGCCAGGTGCCCACCAGAGCCACTCTATCACTCCTCCTCCCCAACTGGACAGGAGAAAAAATAAAACAAAAGGCTCATGGGTTGAGATAAGGACAGGGAGATCACTCAGCAATTACCATCATGGGAAAAACAGATGCTACTAGTGGAAATTGATTTAATTTATTACCAATCCAATCAGAGTAGGGTAATGAGAAATAAAAACTAGATCTTAAAACCCCGTCCCCCCAACCCTCCCTTCTTCCCAGGCTCAACTTCACTCCCGATTTTCTCTGCCTCCTTCTCCCAAGAGGCGCAGGGGAACAGGGAATGAGAGTTGTGGTCAGTTCATCACAGGTTGTTTCTGCTACTCCTTCCTCCTTAGGGGGAGGACTCCTCACACTCTTCCCCTGATCCAATGTGGGGTCCCTCCCATGGGAGACAGTTCTCCATGAACTTCTCCAATGTTAGTCCTTCCATGGGGTGCGGTCCTTCAGGAACAGACTGCTCCGGTGTGGGTCCCCCAATGGTGTCACAAGTCCTGCCAGCAAACCTGCTCCAGCATGAGGTCCTCTCTCCACGAGGCCTGCTCCATCACAGGCTCTCCACAGAATCACAGCCTCCTTCGGGCATACACCTGCTCCAGCGTGGGGTCCTCCATGGGCTGTAGTAGAGATATCTGCTCCACCGTTAACCTCCATGGGCTGCAGGTGGACAACCTGCTTTACCATGAGCTTCAGGGGAATCTCTTCACCATGGGTTGCAGGGGAATCTTTGCTTTGGCACCTGGAGCACCTCCTCCCCCTCCTTCTTCACTGACCTTGGTTTCTACATAGTTGTTTCTCTACCTCCTCTCTCCTGGTTGCTGTCACACAGTTGGGTTTTTTCCCCTTCTTAAATATGTTAACACAGAGGCGCTACCACCATTGCTGATTGGCTCTATTGGACATAGGGGAAGCTTCTAGCAGTTTCTCACAGAAGCTACCCCTGTAGCCTCCCTGCTACCAAAACCTTGCCACGCAAACCCAATACAGTTATTTAACAAGTTGCCATGAAGTTACAGTAGTATTACTTATTTTTACCTATTTACTGTATTTTGGAGTTCAAAGTTTCATATTAAATCTGTTCAGAAAGTTTAGAGGCCCTCTTGTATATACCGTCAAATACCAACACTTCATAGCCAGGAGATGTAAGAATGCATGGTTCCGGCTGATTGGTAGTGATGGTAGTTTCACAGCTTTTTTTAAGCTATTTTTTAAATAATTTGTAGCAAAAAGAAAGATGGATTGCAGGATTTAATTTTTACAGTGGGTAAAGGAGGCATTAGTGCAGGTGATGAACAACCGATTAGATCATAGGATAAGAAAAAAACAGAAGTAGATGGATTAGGGAAGGGAGGAAGAAGGGCACCCAAGAAGGTCACCTCAGAAATTAGATATGTAATTCTTCTCTGAGCATAGACTATTGACCAAAAAGTAAGTATATGCATCAATATTTGTTAAGCAAAGCCAAAACACTCTTTAATGTACACTGGTACTTTTCTTTCCAATGTAGAACTTTTCCTGTTCTTACCTTGTAATGGAAAATTCTAGTTATTGTTTCTAGAAAAGGAAATATATGCTGCACTGAGATATAATGTATTGATTCCATATTTTATTGGCTCCCTGATACGGATTCTTGACAGTCCAAAGAAGAGTGTATTGCAGGTGTCTCAGACAGGAAACTAATTTTAATTGACAATGTTTAGGCTGTGTGTCAGTGATGATGATTAATAAATTCCCATATTGCTTTTATGAGGAAAATAAACATATTTTGCTTTTCTACTTGCTCGTACACACACATATATGCATACAAGGTTAGAGCTGTTTTGTGAATTTGATAAATATTTATCAATGAAAAATTTGATTTTTAAGTTTATTCAACTGGAAAGCATTATGTTTTAGAGGGTATGTTACTTCTGTATGACCACAGATGGCATATAGTTCTACATATCAAATAACTAAGTAATTACTGTTTTCCAACCTATTGTTGATCTTTCTTAGGGCATCAAGATATTTTTCTCATAAAGCTGAGAGAAGCTTAGGTAAGGTTATTTATCTTCAGCTTTACTGAAAGTTAGATTCAGTTCCAATAGATATTGGTAAAAAAAAGACTTTGAGCAAATTTGAGCAAATGCATCCATCAGCAATTGTATCCAGTTGGATCACATATCTTAAGGAATCACACTTAGTTAAAAATAATAAAATAAAACATACAGTAAGCTAAGTGCATGTTATTTTCTTTCACTTTTTGTCATTGCTCTGTAGTTTTCATCCTCTTTCTATCTTTTTTGGCAGAATTATAGTGTGAGGACATGCTTTTATGAAACATTTTTATACCACTGTCAGTACTGACTGAAAGAGGGACTTACTCTTTGTCATAGGATATTTCAAAATCCCGTATGCAAGGCTGCAGTCAGTGAAGAAAGTCTTATTGGCATGTTAACTGATTTGGAAGACAGAGAGATCATCAAGGTACATTTATCTGTAAGAATTGTTAAATCAACGTTACAGTATTTTGTTGTTCACAGATTCAATCTGAGTCACTCAAGTCTGCCAGAAAAAGATCAGAAACCTGGCAAAGTTGGATATCAGATACTTCATCAAATCTCATGGTTTCTAGGAAATAAACCAGGAAATTTAGGGAAATAAAACCCCTAAAATTCTGGGCTATATACACCACTTTCATGTCACTGATGAATTCTTTACTTCTTTTATATTCTGATATGCATATTAATGACAAATTTATTTCATATCTAGCACAGCATATTATTCATATCCCCTTTTTCAGAGTTAGCATAAAGAATTACAATAGGTATCCACACACTAGAAACAGATAGTCTGTAAGGCAGCAGTGAGTCACATTGAACAGAATACTACATGCAGCTCTGGACACTGATATAAAAAGCGGTAAATAAACTGGTAATTCAGAAAAAAGAAAAAAATATAGGCAAAATTCACATTCAGAGAAATCTAAATGATAAAATTGCAAAGGAGAAAAAGTACTTGATTTAAATAATCCAATAAATATAGTAAACTACATTGTGATTAAAAGTAAGAAAAGAAAAAAGTCTGATTATTGGGCAATCTAATTTTAAAAGTTTGAAAATGGAACCTGAAATTCTATCACTTGTACTGTATATATATATCATAGAATCATAGAATAGTTTGGTGTCCTGGTTTGAGGTAAAATCGAACCAATTTTCTATTTTGGAATTTTACTTTTTAGCTGGGCCTCGTCTAACTGACTAAAGTCTGAAATTAACAACACATTGTTCAGACAGTGTTCACTCTCCGAGTGATAAGACCTGATTATACCAAGGAATGGTATGCACTGAGGCTCCTGCTTATACTTATTGCTATAACAACCAAGGTCGGCTAACTTCGCTGTTTGTCCCGTTAGAGGGTCGGAAGCGGAGAAGCGCGGAGGGGTCACACCTTTAGGGAGGAGCAGATAGGACAGGTGACCCAAAACTGACCAACAGGGTATTCCATCCCATCCGCATCATGCTCAGTATAAAAAGCTAAGGGATCAAAGGGGAAAAAAGGCTGTCAAGGGAGCTCTGGCAAGGGAGCTCTGGCAAGGGAGCTCTGGCAAGGGGGGGNCTCAGCTTCTCTGGGCAACCTGTTCCAGTGTCTCACCATCCTCACTGTAAAGAATTTTTTCCTTGTGTCCAATCTAAATCTATCATCTTTCAGTTTAAAACTCTTGCCCCTTTTCCTGTCACTACAGGCCCTCTTAAAAAGTCTCTCTCTCTTTCTTATAAGCTCCCTTTATATATTGAAAGACTGCAATAAGGTCACCCTGGAGCCTTCTCTTCTCCAGACTGAACAACCCCAAATCTCTCAGCCTTTCTTCATATAGCCTTTCTTCAACATACCTGTAAAAGCTCTTCTTAATATTCTTCACATCCCTTGACAAATTCAGCTCCACCTGTGCCTTAACTTTCACAATCCCATCCCTATGCATCCAGGCAGCATTTCTATATTCTTCCCAGGATACGTGTCCCTGGTTCCACTGCCTGTGCATTTCCTTCTTACATTTCAATTTGACCAGGAGGTCCTTACTCAGCCATACTGGTCTCCTGCCTTCCTTTCCCGATTTCTTACACATGGGAATTGAGAGATCTTGTGCTCTAAGATAGATGTCCTTAATGAGCTGACAGCTCTGTTCTGCTCCTTTGTCCCTGAGGGCAGCTTCCTCAGGGGATCCCATCCAGTAATACTTTAAACAACTGAATGTTTGCTCTCCTAAAATTCAGGGTCCTGACTCTACTCTTCACCTGGCCCATTTATCTCAAGATTGTGAATTGTGTGCGTATGTCTGTGTGTCTAAAGTAAACTTCAGCCAAGTTATATAAAATTAACATTTAGATTTGGAGAATGTCTTACTCTTTTTATGATACTAGTTGCCATGGCGGTTTCCCCGAAATACTATGTGCTATCAAAGGAAACTGGTATTTTTTTGGTTTTAGGTTTGCAGAATGCTTTCCTCTCAGGAAACTATGTGTTCTTCAGAAAAACTAAATTCCTGATTCCATTAAGTTATTTAACTTTAGTAGAGCCAGGATTTCACACTGTAGATTGTATTTACAGTAAATAGTTAAGAAGTGGGCATTGACTGTTTTTAACTGCATTGAAAATACTTTTTTCCTTTCATATTTTTATATTGGAAGATTTAGCTCACAACTCCAACTTCATTAGCAGTTTCATAATGTTCCAGTCTCATGTCTTTCACATTTTCTTCTTTGTAATGAGTTAGAGACCAGTTTCTACCCTGAGATTTGCTTTCATCTGTATACTCACTGGAGCCTTCTCCAGCTTGCAAGCAGTAAGTTTACAGTTGTTTAATTTTCCTCCATTATTACCTCTGTAGGTGACAGGTGCCATATAATGTGTGGTAGCAACTTCTGTTTCTTCCTAATAAAAATGCACCCAGAATAGGAAGGTGA
This sequence comes from Rhinoptilus africanus, assembly GCA_013400135.1. Taxonomy (NCBI): domain Eukaryota; kingdom Metazoa; phylum Chordata; class Aves; order Charadriiformes; family Glareolidae; genus Rhinoptilus; species Rhinoptilus africanus. Next base: position 10,491 of record VXBO01004051.1, read on the forward strand.
GAAAACTCCAAGAAGCAGGAGTGACCCTGTCACTCATCATAGCAGGAGGCTGGATCAGCTCCACTCTCTCCCACATAGAACTACCAATCTTGTTATTTAAAAAAAACAACAAACCTGCATTACTTCAAAATGTAAAAATCCAGAAAACAGGAAGCCTGGGTTTTGTTTTATTTCTCTCTTCTTAACTCTGAAGTAATTTTCAGTCTCTTTTTCACAGTCATCTAGATTAAACTGTTTCTTTTTTAATAAGATTAATAATTAGGACAGTTATTCAACTCGTAGAACTAGAGTCTTCATATCAGTATTAGGAGATTAGAACAAAAAAAAGAGGTGATAACATATAGAGCTTGTGCTTTACTTTTGTACTTCTAAGGGGACAGTTTATGCCCTTTGAGATATGAGTGATCTCTATCAGTCAAGAAGTAGAATAGAAAGTTTCTCTCTGAAACATAAACATACTGGGGAAGGTATTTTTCCTGAAGTCCTACTGCCACCCTTTCTACAAAAATAATTGAATGTCATGGTTTTGGCCAAATCGGCCGATGGCTGGCAACAGATGCTCCCCCCCAGCCTCTTGTGCATNCGTGACCGCTCTACGCTTCTCTGCTTCCGAC
>VXBO01004053.1:7374-29885 GCA_013400135.1 Rhinoptilus africanus
AAAAAAGGCTGCCTGGAAATTGTAACACTTACTCTTTACCTCTAAATGTCTCCTCGGGAACTACAGAATATTATCTCCTAATGTTTCTTGGTCACACTGGGTTATATGCATTATAGAACTCCCCGAAGCAGAGACAGCCATTTAATCTGAGTTAGGACAGAGAGTGCTCGTGCCAATGGAGCAGCCGTGGTGGCACATAGCTGCTACTGCTGTGACTTGCTGTGTCTTTGTGATGGACCCCAGACTGAAGTCTAGACGTTGTTGGTGTCTTCTTTGGGTCTTGTGGTGCCAACCTGCACATGGAGGTAGAGTGGGAGGTCCTTTGTCACTCCCAGAAAACACGAGTGCAATACAACAGGGTGGGACCTGTCTGCCTCCTTCCAAGTCCAAGGAAATAAATGTTTTGGGAGAGACCACAGTCTTTCAGTGGGCCCTCAGGAGCTTTGCTGGTGGTGGCAGTATAGGCCACCTTTTGTACCCGTGGCAGGAAGAGCAGGTTGCGAATGCCTCTGCAGGGACACCTAAGGCCGGGCTGCGTGTCTCTGAAGGGGTCAGATTGAGTTGGTGGAAGCTGAAGGCACCAAAGCATTTGAGTGCAAATAAAAAGCTTACTGTCTGACATAAAGTAATTTCTGGATATGTAAGTGGGTTTTATATTCGAAGCAGATGTGCCAGAGACTGATGGAATCAGTGGGACAAAGGATTAAAGCTTTAAGGATTCATGCTCAATTTAAGTATAAACTTTCCTAAAACAACCTAGTATTTATGAGCTCATGAACAGAATAGTTCACCACCATTAGGGCCGTTCTGTTAAACATGCATTTTATTTAAAGTATGTTTTTAAAATCAGTATGTTAAAACAGGGTAGTGAATGGTCGATGCTCCTTTTCTCACAGTATTACTTAAGGCGGAGAAGCAAACTTCTGAGTGCCTACGGATGCATGAAAAATATTACTCTCCAACACAAGGATTGACATGACATTACTTTAAAACTGCAGGACTTTGGAAGCTCCATTGAAATTCGATGGCTTATGTAGGGTGCCATAACCATGAAACTGCTATTCGTGACACCTCAGCTTTCAGCAATAAACGATAAAGAATTGCGGGAACAGAGGAACACAAGAGATCTGCTGGCTAGGGCCTCTTTATGTGCAGAACACTTCATTTAAGAAACTGACTGTTATGATTGTCCACCATTGTACCATTTGCAGTATTTTCTCATGTGTATCATTTCTATGTGCTTTTTCATGGCAGGTAATGTTTTTCAGGAGACCCGTCCTTGAAATAGAGATGCTGGTGAATCTTTCTAGGCAGTGAGCATATGAGATGAGAGGGGTTCCTGGGTCTGATATAGTCTGGTCCTTCTCATGCCTGACAGTTGGGTGCTATCATACTGAAAATGCTTAATGTGGGAGGATTCACAGAACTTATTTTTGATGCTCTGCTCCGCCGATGAGCACACATACATCACGGCCACAGACCATGTGCAAGAGCCCCAAAATATATTGCTATCTCAGAAAATGGTAATTTCCACTGCTTCAGGGAGAATGAAAAGCTCTTCTGAAAGCCAAACTATACATGAAGCACAGAGGAAAAAAAGTTTCAGTACTCAGAAATTTAGTTCCTAGAAGTAGGTTTCTTAATATGTGAAATATGGTACAAATCCTGTAACAATACAGTAGCACAAATAACCACAGTGCTATCTCCTTTGAAAGTTGGGTAAGTGCAGCAGCATTTTGGGTATCTGTGGATTTATCACTGATTTCATTTTTTTGGTGGATGGAGCATAATGGGATTTCCTTCTAAAACACTAAATGGATAATAGGACACAAAAAGAATGTCTGTACTTTCTTTTAATCCAAGCAGTCATGCATTATTCAGGGTAAAATCCTACAGTATTAATCTAGAAAACACAAAGCGCACGGTAATACTGATTCTATTTTCTCCTGCAATTGAGGGAATAACATTTTAACATGTTTAATTGATGCTACTTTATTATAAACCACGTGATGTATATGTCCCAGTAATTTGGGTTTGTCCTTTAAAAAAATCTGTTTAATGAGCCACTGTGAATAAATGAGGGAGAACAGACAATATTTTCAGGGCTGCTTAAAATAACCAACACACCAAACCCTCATGTCTAACAAAGGAGCTACATGCGGTCCTTGCTAGAATAATTTACCTAGACTGCCAGGAAAAGGGAGGCTTTGCTCTTGAGAGTGATTGTAGGAAAGTGTGGGTTTTTTCAGCTGGGATGAAGTCAGTAGACAATATGAATGCTGCAATCTCAAGTCTTGTAAAATCAAATTAGGCATTGTTTACAAGCATAACTATATGTTGCTTTAAGTAATCTCTTCATATTAGCAAAGACTTTTTTTAATAAATCGCCCAATATTTCAGTATTTTGTTTTTTTTAAATATTCTATTTTGTTTTCTAGTGAGGCCTTTCAATGTGTTTTTTTGTTTTTGTTTTTGTTTTTTTTTCATTATAGAAATGGCAATCACTTATATAATTGAGTTGTCACTTTCCCATGTTTGGGGGAATATCTTTGAGAAAGGAATGGAATTGATAGTTTCAGAGATGTTGCTGCTACTGTTGTGAATTTCAATTCCATCCCCAAACCATATCTAAGGAAAGCCAGGAAAAATTAATTTTGTGTGCGCATGAAAATGCTAGGTTAGGTAAGAGTACAGGAACCATGTTTGAAGTACAAACAAATGCCTAGTGTAAAATTGACTACACAGGAGTGGGTCATGAAAGTTGTGAGTAAAACTTGTTAACTTGTTAAGATGGATCATAAGGTGATGGGGGAGCACTGAAAGGGTACCCTGCTATGAAAGGTGTATTGCAGAAAAATATCTTGATATTTGCTATATATACCATATATGCTGCTATCAAATACATACAATAGTTGGGCCAACCATTCAAGGGATGTAGATGTAGAATATTCAAAGTGGTAATATTAAAGTCTGAAACATGGAGGTAGGTGGATGTCCTAATCAACAAAATTTACATACTCATAAACTACTGTTTTATGAACACTAGGAAGTGAACAATGTAACTTATTATCTAATAATGTCTGATTTTTTTATTACATGGTAAAAGTATTATGATAACTGGAGGAGGCTGTTGGATAAATAAAACTTCCTGAAAAGGTACAACTGCATTGGTAGGTTTGAGACAGGGGTTGGGCTTGGAAAAATAACTACACAGGACTGTGCAGGCAACAATTGTAGCTAACAGCTGTTCCTTTTCAGCAAAATCACAGATAATATACAATTCTTCCAATGCGTTTATTAAAATTTTGGTGCATAAAATTAGGGATTCCTCCTCTTGGAAAATCAGGCTCTCACAGATATTCTGACGCTTTCTTTGTCACGTATTTTTCTTCCTAGTGCTTGCAGGTATCAGAGGGTTTGTAAGCCTCGTGGTACTCCCTGGTATATGCCGCTCTCAGAAGCGGATGGAAACAGCACCTCTGCTCCAGCTCCTAGGGAGAGGTTGTTCTTCTGCCTTTGGACAGGGGTGGAGGGCACCTCATCCATTGTTTGGAGAATAAATCCTTTAAGTTTGCTTCAGAAGGTGGCCATGTGATTTTTGGGGAGAGATGGGATGAAAAGGATGTATTCTTGTTTTAAGTAACAGCAGGACTGAAACTCCTGTGGAAATGAGATCTTGATGGATTTAAAAAAAGAAAAAGAAAGGAAAAAAGAATATTTTAAAGTAGCAAAATAACATAAATGGATCTACGAATATATGCTTATGTGTTTCAGAGTAGTATCTTAGTAAACCAAAAATGGGGATAGTTCTCAGCTCTGAGAACTTGAGTGAAAAATAAAATCACTGACAAAAACTCCTTGAGCTCAACTATGATAAAAATCTTAATTTGACTCTTTTTATAAGCTAAGAGAATAGAACAACACAGCAGTGTACAGCTGTAGAAGTAACTTATTTATTTATTTATTTTACTGCCTGGTCAGTATTCAGCTCGCCAAGAAACAAAGTGAAGAGTTTCTGAGTTGCTTAAATGTGCTTGGGGAAATTATGAAAATTATGAAGCCACATAGAGATACAAGGATTGTACTCCCACTCTGTTGGAGTTGATGGCAAAAGTTCAAGCAAATGGGATTCAGCCTCATGATTCTCTGTGGCTTCCTGTGCAATACCTCCTCACTGAACTCAGCAGAGAACAGAAACCATGTAAAAAAGGCAGCTAGGTGGTAACAGGAAATTTGTAAAGAATTCTTAAGGATGTTTATGATAACCAATGTCTAAAAGTACTTTTCAGGATTGGCTTCAAGTTTCATTGTATTGCTGAAGCCTTAAAAGTAGATGTGAATATTTGTCTAGACCAAGGAGATCACAGGTAATTATGTTAATTCTGCAAACAAAATTTAACATCTAATTAATTCTTTCTATGTCTGATGTTTTTGATTCTGTCTGGTTTAGATACAGATCAAATTGTTATTTCGATTGTATCTGTTCTCTTTTTTCTACAGATGCACACTAAATAAGATTAATTAACAAAAACAACAGGAGGGCAAGGGAAACACCCAGAGCATGGAATTTTGCTGTTTTCCTCTCATTTTTCAAAGAACTCTTGATGTTTTTTGACTGCACTGGAGTGTTTGACTAAGCAGACAATAATAACTGATAAATGTTATGTACATTATAGTTATTAATACACAAGAACAACTTGCGTTCTGAAAAATAGTATCTGCAGAAACATCTCTTCTGTGGATACAGTATAAGAAGCTTGCAATTTCTCTGAGTGTATATGATATGTGTTGAAAATTTATGCACACATGTACGTACTTAAAAGTACTGTGGAAGCCAATTATTTTTAACATCTTGGTTTCAAGGTCAATATAATTTGTTTCTTCTCTAAATAATACAGGAAAATAAAGATGAAAAAAGAAAATAAAAGATTTCATAGGCTTTTATCTTAGCTTTCATTTCAGAAAGACCTTATGTAGCGTGTACAAAAAAAAGGCAAAAAGCAAAATACAGTGCAAAAATGAGTTGTGCCATGAGGGGTAAGTGGAATCAGAGTATATAGTAAGAAGTAAAAAAAAAGTTTTTATATGCTTCGGTCCACATTAATATTGATGAAGACTGCATAAATTGATTCTGTTAACTCTTCTTTTTTGACTTTGATGTATAATTCATGATTTGAAAAATACAAATTGCCAAAGAAAACTTGTTTTTTGGGAGATCTTGCAATGCTTGTTTAAGGGTTTATGTTTGGAGATTAAATTTATTGTTATGATTAGAGGTATGAACAGCTGCCTAATTTAGAACTCAAGTATAAAGAAAATGAATAGGATAATCAGAAAATCTGAAGTGTCCTCTTTCATTTTTACACTCCTCTTTTCAAAATGTGAATCAAAATTATGGAAAAACTCTATGCTGTAAAATGACCTGTAACTGCTTTATCATGTGGAATCTTGTGAAATTTAATTTGCTTCTGTTTAACAGTCAAAATATGAGTCTATTGTGGATCAGAAAAGCTTGATAGAACTTGGAGTGAGACTATGGTGATTTTGAGAGGTGGATATAATGATGCTTATATACAGAAATTTTTTGTTCTATTTTGCTGTAGACAGATTTTTCTTCTCATTATGATGCACTTGGGTCAGTGAAAAGAAAGTTCTAAATGCTTCAATAAACCTGTTTTTTCTTTTCTACAAACTGAATGAAATCAAACACAGTCCCAAATCAGTTGTTGTAATGTTCTGGCTGTCAAGCAACAGACAGAAAAAGTGATCAGGTCACTTTAATGCTTTTTCCAGACAATATACCTTAATTTAGTATATTTTTTCCTACAATTTAAATGGATATAAATGAGCAGCTCTGAATTAAATAATCTAGGAGGGAGGAGAAATAGTAGGCAGCAGATATCTGTGCTACCTTCCTGTAAGTGTTTAGCTGATGTGGAGAAATACACAAAACAGCTCTCTGAGGCACATTGCTGGAAGTGTTATCTCCACTTCCAGGATTTCTCATTTGAGCATCAACACTCTTTTACTAGGATCTCAGGGGAGGATTAAAAAAAAAAAAAAACAGAAAAGAAAGCTGAAGAACCTACCCAATATACTGCATTTGTGAGTATGTTACTAAAAGTCATCTCCAATGAGACTTTTGTGAAATTTTACTCACAGAGGCTGACATCTATGTTAGGGGTTTTTTGTCAGGGAGGACATGACCTTTGTAGCAGTACTGTTGTGACTGGTTGAAGAGTTATGCAGCAAATTGCTTGGCACATGTGGAAATACTGAACTTTTTTCCATGGTGGCGTTTTATGTTCGAGTCAGATAATCCTGAGATAAATACACTTTTAATTACTATTGGAACAATCCAGGGCTCCTTTTGATTTTCTAGTACCATTAGTATCATCAGAGATCAGAAAGTAGTACTGTGCAATAGGAAGAATGTAAACAAACCTTTTTGGTGGGGATGCATATTATTTAGAATAGGAAATAAATTTAGGAGGATCAAACCCACTTCTCCCTGCTCGCTTGGCATTTGCTTGTGGCCCTCTCAGCCTGTGGTGCGCCGCCTGCCTGGGCTGTCCCAGCTGGGGCAGCCCCAAGAAGGCCTCCCCCTTGCTAATGCTCTAGGGACACCTGAGTTTTGTAGAGGAGCTAAAGTGGGAGCCCACTGTTGGCACAGGTAGAAAAAGACATGAACAGCATTTTGGGGGCCAGGATTTTGGACTTTGTGGATTACTTGCAGCCTACTCAAGAACCCACGAGTAATTGCTGCTGCCATCTCATTTCCCTGTCTCACAACAGCTCAGTGAGGAGAGAAACATAACCTCCATTTTTCAGGCTTCTCTAATGCCTTGAGTGGTACCACAGAGCAGGTAGAAGGGAAAGGTGACCGAAGTCTCGCTTGATATGTTTTAGAAGTAACACCTCTACTATAAAACAGAAAGACAAATTCAGAGTGTTTTTAATAGTTTTGCTGTAACTAGATGCTAACAACAACAGCTGAGAAAGTACTGTATGCTTTCTGTGCATATGGTTGCAGGAAACCACTGCTGCACAGAGCAGTCTATAGGATAAGAACATATTGTAGCCTGAATGGTTGTAGCATAGCTTGAACTGTTGTAGCAGAGACCATGAAAGCACAGACACAAGAAGAAACCAGAGTTCTTCACACCAAAGGACCATGTATTGATGATTTTCAATGCAATCCAGAGAGGAACTGGTTTTAGAGAATTGCCAAACCAATACACAAGGTTTAATCGAGCTGATGAAGCCATTAGTGTGCTGTCTTGAAAACTGTTCATAACTAATACGTGGATGAAATTGTCTTTAGATTGTATTTTTAAGCCTATAAGAAAAAAAAATCCAACTACTACTGCTGATGCTATGCATCATATTCAGGTCATCCTATGTACAGGTACCTGCTTAGGTATTGTCTTCTATCATTAAAAGCAAAAATACTTCAGTATCTGGTCCAAGGTTTTACTGATTGTGTTAAATTGGTCTGGTATCCCACTGTTAAAGCTTGATGTAACGTCTTATTGGAGTGGAGTGTATTTATGTATCATCAGAAAGGTCCTTTGTGTATTAATTATTTCACAGTTTCTTTTGTGAATATTTCTTCTGTCTGAATAGCCTGCCAGGAGTATACTCATGATGAATATCCATTTTCCTCGACTGAGACTACTAGCAAATATATCAAGGTTTTACTGTAATTAGTTCTTTTTCAGATCTGTGTATAATCTTTTGATTACATTTCTTATTACATTTTAGTACAGATACTTAATACCATATCCTGTAACATGATTTTCTATAAAAACAGAAGGTATGCATTCCTTTTATTTAAGACTGCAGCGTACCACAGTAATTGAATTTTATAGACTGGAGGCTTAAAAGAAGTGCAGTCTCTTGATTGTAAAAGTGTTGCTTTCCTAGTTTCAAGGTATTAGTTTCTTGCCAGCTTTTGTCAGGCTGTAAGCCTAGATGGACCCTGGGGAATCTCAGATCAAGTGTTAGTGAAGGTGACAGAGATTGCATATGAACTTGGCATCCTTTTCTCCTTCCCTCCTCATGCAATACTGGAAATGAGCTCCCAGCATAGGGAGTACATCCAGTCTCTCATGAAGGGGACCTCCATGCTTGACACTCTTGGGATGTTTTCAGCAGTCAGAGCTCCATCATGTTTTTCCTCTGGACACGAACAGCTTGTTAGTCTTTGTTGGGCATTTTTGTCCTATAAGCTAGTCAGATGTTGATTTCCACCAGGTTTTTTGCCTCTGTAATTCTTTTGTCTATGGGAATGATGTATGGTGCAATCTAGACTAGGGAGCAGGCATCTGCATGAGTAGAATATTTAACTATAAGATGATGTAAAAAACTTCTGGCTGCAGAATGTCCCAAACATCAGAGTAAAGGGTGGTGTAATAATTTGTCTAGTAAAACAAACTTAGATCTGTGAACTCCACTTGGCTTTTCAGCCAAGTTCAATTTGGCTTGTGGCTTGACTTCCTTTGATTTCTCATGAATTTTCTGATACCTTTTAACAATTCTTTAAAAAAGATTTTTCATTTTCACTTGATCAATTTTCTTACACTTTTTGTGCTTGCTTTTTTCTGTTCTTTTTACTCAAAAAAACCCCAATTCAGGTTTAATATCTGAAATTCAAACTGATTCTCAACCCGGAAGCTACCCATACATTTATGCCCTGACTTCCAATAAAAAACAATTATGTACAATGTATATACTCTCAATTCGTATCTAATTTCCTTTATTTCTCTATTTTTAATGGATTGATAAGAACGTACAATAACTGTTCTGATATCTAGATGATGATAACAATTTTTACTGTATCAGGCACAATAATGGTGAAAACTCAGCCTACAGATAGCTATTAAAAAGAACTTGAGATTTGTCATGCCCTTGGTTCAGCTGTGGAATGGGAGAAAGCAGTTATTTGCGCAGAGGGAAAGGAACTGCAAAGTTGTGTCAATTGCAAAAAAAATTCACAGCATATTGAAACATTACAAAGCCTTTTGGTTCCCAAAGTGCTCATGGTTATCTGCTATATTACATAACTTTAATCTGAGCTGCTTTAGAAAGCAAAAAGGGTCTTTTTTTGGTATTAAGCTATCTGCAGTACCAAGGCTGACATTTTGAAAAGTAAATGGTAAGTCTGAGTGTCTGAGAAGCCAGTATAAGATGTCTTAAAAAGGCTTTAAGAAGTTAAGCGCCTGCCATCTGGAAAGTGTAGTCCTTTTTGAGGCCTCTAAACTTGAACATCCAAAATTCCAAAATCGTTAGCTGTTTCTGAAAACTTTGTTCATACAATACCTGCATTGCTTTTTTGCAAGGCATCCTGTGCTTTAAGATATTCAGAGGCCATGTAGGACAGTAGGTCTACATAGAACAGGCAAGCGATTGAAGATAAAATTACACTAAAGGGTATGAATGAGTTGCATGAACTTTCACAACATTGCTGCATGCATAGCAAAAATTTTACCTCTCTTCTAGTTCACTGTTGCTATCAGTGGATGGCAATACAGCTTGCAAATAATTTATTTATGGCAAATCCTGTTTTAGGGATTCTCTTCTTGGATGGGGATGGTTTTCGGTAAGGTTTTGGGTCTATATATAAGCCTGTATTAATCATGGAGAATTAGAAACACACTGGACTAGGAATTTTGTTGTGCTCAAATACTGGCCTCAGAGAAGAGGGGTAGGAAATCTCAACTGCCTTTTTAAATCTTTGTAGTAATGCCAGTGGAGAAAATTAATGTTAGAGAAGCTAAGAAATAAACTGAGCTGTAAATTTATTTATATTTTTTACCAACACCCACTTCTATGAAAGTGAAGGGCTTGACAGAAGAAGTTACAGATAAATAGGCAAAGTCAGTGATAATAAATACCCAAGATCAGCTAATAATCACTGAAGAGTTTTTAAGTAACTCAGAGATGAAGCAGCTCAGATAACTTTGCAATTGTGAAGTAAAGCTTCTTATGTAAAACTTTGGTGTATCTTGCTGATGCCAGGACTCCAGCAGAGAGCTGGGAATTACCACCAGTTAAGTCTGAAGGCTGTATGGGACTAATGAGGAGAAATCACAGCAAACAGTGAATGAGGGAACACAGGGCTAAATACAGTACACCAGGGAAGAGTATTTTTAAAGGAAATTCATGCTTGGCAAACCTGGTTTAATTTCTTTGAAGCAGCTAGCTAGATTTTCCAGAGGCATTAGACAGTTCCCCTTAATCAAAGGCTCTTATGGAAACAAAGCTGCCACAGGAGGGAGGGGAGATCCTTGCAGGTGTGGGTGGTGGCTTGGAGAGCAACATGCCCCAGCCCTTTTTTTACTAAAATATTAAATCAAATTAGGGGGAAATAATATCTTAGGTAGATACAATATGTAAAAGATATTAGTAAAGCCATGGTATATTGTAGTGTAAAGGATGTTTTCTGCTGCTTTCTGCTGAAGTAAGCTTGTGATTTTCTGAAATTTCAGCAACTGGTTCATCAAAGATGAACCTTACAAAACTAACAAGCATTCAGCTGTGGCACTCTAATCTACTTCCGATCCGATAGTCAACAGATCTAAATCTTTCCCCCATCTCTGGTCTGTACCACTCGTTCTCTGTTCACTCACATTAATCAGGGAACTGACCTGAGCCAATACCCCTGGCACATTAGTGAAATGCCCAACACAAAACCCTTTCAGAAACCTAGCTATCCTAATGCCCTGGAAATGCAAGTTCTTCATGAGTACACTGTCCCAGCTTCAGGAAAGTTTGGCTTAGTTCACCTTTGCTGCTTTGCCGCTGTGATAACTAGCCAACAGACCATAAAAATTGGCTTCATTGTTTTATAGCTATATATTTCTTGAGTCAGTCAAGTAGCTCTGGTTTTGAAAAGCTGAAACATAACCAAACAGAGGGAAAAACTTTGAGACATCTAATGTATGTCCAAGGGATTACCTGAAAGGGAGATTTAAAAGGGAGAGACATAAAATAGAACATTAAACATTCAGATCAGAGCAAGGAGGGAACAGCAGAAAAGCTACTTCAGATCAGCCTGGGGAGAGGAAGGAAATAAACTTGAATTTGTATAAACTTAGTTTAAGTTGAAAATGGTTTGAAATGGGTATTTGACACATACTTTACAATACCCAGTGTGTTGTTAAGTGTTTTCAATTTGCTTAGTTTGAAAATTCTTCTGAACATACCTTTGCATCTTAACCTATAAGGTTGTTTTTGTTTGGTTTTCATGTTTCTCTGACAGATGAAACCTGTGAGCTTTTTGGAGTCAAAAGCCAGTTTTAAAAAAGCTGGTTTTCTGTATCCCTGAACAACACTTCTGAAAAATACAGCAAATGTATTTACAGTTCCTACAAGTAGAACTGGAAAATTCTGGCTACGTGTTTCAATTATGCTATAGGCTTTTGTTCTCTTACTGTATTTACTTTAGAGGTTTAAGCATCAAAACTCAGGTACAGGCTTGGTCTTCTGACAACTTTGTGAAGGTATATTTAGAAGCAGGGCTATTTTTTGAATTGTTTCGCTACTGGCAGTCATTTTTATTAGGAGGGTGCCCTGAAGTCAATCAAAAATGGAGCCATATTGTGCTAGCCATGGGAAAAATACAAAATAACAGGTGATTTATGTCTCAAATTTCACAACTGATGGCCTTGCTATACCGGGGAAATATCTAATCTTTGTGATTTCAGAATATTTTTTAGTAATGGAGCTGGCCTCAGTTTTGGACAGTATCCCTTGTCCTTATTTAATGCTGCATCAGAATATAATACAACCTTACTTTCTCCCTATGTTTTGTCATTCATTCATCCATTTACTTCCTAGGCAACCTAGTGTAAGTATCCTGTTTGTTTTGGTCAAGACTGTTTCATTTTGCTTTGGGTTTTTTTGTTTGTTTGTTTGTTTGTTGGCTTTGGCTTATTTGTTTTGTTTTGTTTTTCCAAATGCCAGAATCTTCCTAATCCTAGTGTCACTGCTGAGTCATTTAGAAACGTTTTGACTAACATAATAAAAACATGCATATGGTTACTTATTGTGTATAGCAGTGGTCTTGGTAATGGTTACATCTTTCTTAGTAAATCCGTACAGCGGCATGTAACTCAAGCATAACATCATGTTTGAAATTAATTTCAGTAACAAGTTAAGCTTTTTTTAGATTTTTTTTTTTAACTTGTCTTTCAGTGTCAGAGGTTTCCATATATCTTTTTAAGATTATGCAACTACACTTTGGAATTGCATCATATTAAGTAATGTTTTGACTAGTTATGAACCAAAGTATTAGAAATGTTTGCATGAAATTGTTCAAAGAAAGGGAAACAAGACATACATTTTATATAAATTTATTCCTATAAATTTGTTATACAATTTTGTCCCTAGATAGGACTTTTCTTTTTTAAATTAATGAATGTTATCTCTTTTGTGAATTTTAAGTTCAAAAAATGCAAGCTAAATAGAGTGCATACTTATGCAAAGTGAGAAGACAGATACTTTTTGAATGTTGGTGATATCTCGCCTTCAAGATTTTCTCAGATACTGGTACTGAGAACTTGCATTTATCTTGAAGTTCACTTAATATTTATTTTCAGATTTTGTAGAACTTGGTCCTTCAAATCATGTTCACTTTCAGACCACTCTGTGGACAAGAGTTACAAATACTTGTACAAACCTCAAAATAATACCAGTGAAATGAATGCATATTGTTGGTAGTAGTCATGCGTAACTGCATGTACCTAGAAGAAAAAACAGATTTGTACGGTCTGAGAATTTTCTCAACTTGTTAAATGCCTCTTTAAATACAGTTGATGAAATGGAAAATCAAGTTTGGTGTTGGAGAAGTCAATGACAGAACAAATTTTCTTAGTAATTTGATCAAAGGAATGTTCTGGGTTTATACAGGTGCATCTGAAGGAAAAAAAAATTATGCCCTTTCTAAGATTTACTTCTAAATAATTCAAGAATTAACGTTGCCCTAAGAACCAAATTCTAACTCTATGATGTCTGATTTCTTGGCAAGTCCCAAATTTTAAGTGTTGTGCCAAAATGGGACCTAAATGTCATCACTTAATTCTGTGAGGTGTGATCAGATGAGTCCCTAAAGTCTGTAAGTATCAGAAATGCCAGGCTGGTGGGTGCAGTGCAGGGCTTGTGTGACCACAGGGCAGCCTGATGACACCCTTCCTCAGGCAGAGCAGATCCCATGGCTCCCAGCCAAGCTAGGTGGGAGAACTTGTACTGGTAGTCCCCTCCTTGGTGGGACATCAGCTGTAGTGGACGGGCTCTCCTCCTTTCTGCTCAAGAGAGCAATGGGTTGAGTGGCATGGTTGTGACTTTTACCATACACCTTGACTCACTAAGTATATTTATTTTAATGTTATTGTACAAATCAAAATGATGAAAACATGATATAAACAGAGCAGGCAATATTAGCCATACTTTTGTTTGGTTTTGGAGAAGCGCTATCCAATCTCAGCTATTATGGCAGGGGAAGCCGTGGGAGAAAAGTGAAACCCTGGTTTGAAGGTGGAATTGAGAGGATGCAATCACCATTTGAGCCAATGAGAATTGTAAGGAGACAGACAGACTGGGATGAGGCAGAGAGTGTTTTTTTCAGAATTATAGGAATTCATTGATGGATTGGTGCTTGGCATAAGGAGTTCCCGCACCGGAGGCTCTGTGTGCCATCCACTAGATGGGATTTCTTGTCGGGGATGAGGAGAGCTTTTAAAATTATTTTTGGCAACAAAAATAACTGTGGAATTGGTCATAAAAGTATGGTAGTAAAATAAAAATGCATGAAAAAAACCTAAAGGGATAACCGTTGCTGAAACCGTGGGAAGCTCTTCTACCTTTTTGTTTGTTTAAAAAATGCAACAACCTAATTCATATGTATGAAAAAGCTAGGAATGCACAGATTCCCAAAAAGGCAGAGGACATATTTCAGTCCTTTGGAATTGGCTTTCTGAGAATGTGTTAATTTATTTTATTTTGTCTGGAGGCAAAGAAAGGTACTGCCTATAGCAGGTAATCCTACAGAAATGTGATCATCAAAGTATTGCTTATGTTGATTCCTGCTGAGAAATTACAGGGGAAATAGGCTCAGAACTTGCCTAAGTGAGTTTTGCTACTGAAACACATCTAGATGGAAGTGCGGATCTCATAAGATGTAATCAGTTTGCCTTCTGGAGTCATGGTTATGTTTGCAGCAGGATTATAGCTTTGCAACTGCTATATCTGCTAGGGTACAGATATAAAAAGCATTTGAATGTAATTTGAAGAAACACTTAAGACTCCTGGGGTAAAATCTGTTTTCAGTCGTTAAGTCAGATTTTTAGTAGTAGTGTTTGAGTAAATTTTATATTTAAATTTTGATTCTTCATTTAAGAGAAATTAAAATAACAAATCTTACTTGCAAAGTATGGCATGAACACTGGAATATGATTTTAAAAATAATAAAGCATTGTATGTTTCCTAGTATATATTATTTTTATTAAATTTTGAAAGTGTGCCAGATTTTGAGCTTTCTTCAACAGAATCAGAGGGAGACTGCATATTTTTCAGCTGAGTTTGAGTGATGTAGTGAAGAAGGTACTGATATAAATTCTACATAGCTTAAGATTTCCCTGCTGTAAGATGGCATCACTGAATTTCACGAGTATCATAAGATAGTAAGGAGAATGAAAATCTCAAGACATAAATTATATGAACTTCCATCATAAATCTTAAAACCAGAATAATGATATTATCTGAAAAAACAATTACTGTTGTAGAGGAAAATATTTCCAGTGTTGTACAATAAAATATTCAGAAAACTTCCACCATTTTAATACTCCATCTTATATTCTGTACACTCAAAAATCAATTCTACAAAGTTTTATTATTTAAACATTTGCATAGAACTCTTTTTTTTTTTTTTTTTTTAATTTGTACTAGTTGCATTGTCTTTGTTGATGGGGGAAGAAAAATGCTAAGTTTCTGTCCTTTGCATTTTAATTTTATTATTCAGGCTTATGTGAATAAGGAGGCTGGCATTTCATAGAAAGCATGAATCTTGGCAGTGTGTTGTTATAATAACTGTCATCTGGATAAAATTATATATCCTACCATTAATTTAGAAATGGATTTATGGATGTTAAATTGTAAACACTTTGGGAGGAGGGGGATTGACTTTGCTTTTCTGACCTCAGACAACAACTTTAAGAGCTCATATTCCCCAGAAATGACTGGACTAAAACTACATCCAGAGTTATGTAAAACTTTTTTTTTCCTTTATTTGCCTATCTTTTGTAAGTTTGGGTTTTGTTTTTTTTTCTTTTGCCTGTATATGTGGTGTTTAAAAGACAAAAAGTTATAGACTGGTAGTTTAAAAAATATAGCTTGTGCTTTATTATTAACATTGAGTTAATAACTGAGTTTTTTTAAACTACATAGCACCCTTCTCTCATTTTGAAGATCAATAAATTCCCACTGAAACATGAAAAATTACCAAAGTAAAGCATGAGGAAGAGCTCCAGACATGGTTTTAGTTGTCAAGATAAATCAATGAAGTGGATTAATGCTTCTGTATCATCTGCTTTTCGAGTGTGTGTTTTGGGTGTGGTGTTTTGTTGGTTATTTTGTTTAAACAATTTACTTTAAAATGTATTCTTTTGTGAGGAAATACATATTAAAAAAAGAAAAGTTATTCTGGTCAATTCTGATAAAATGTAATTGATTTTCTTATAAAGGTGCGAGAGTGTCTTATCACTAAAGCATCCAGAGATCAAAATAGAGACTGTATAAATCCTAGGCCTAACTTCCCTTAATCAGTCTTGATTTGTTTCTTTGTTCTTGTTTTTGTTTTTCTCTGAATGCAATACTTCTTCCTGAGATCATCTTTTCCCTAATCTCAATTAGATTTTCCCCATGGCAAATCTTTTTTGTATTTCATGTTTCAGTAAATCTGCACTCTAATTTCAGAGCCCATCAGTTTTTGGTTCATTTATGATGCAGTTTGTGGGAAAGGGGAGAAGTATTTTATGTTAAATGGGAATAAACTTTTGTCTCTGGAATGACAAGCTAAATAATCATTCATTATTATGTAATTAATGGTTCAGTGAAATGAAGACATCTTTGAAGTTTTCTTTTAAAAGTGCATGGTCATTCCTTTTTGTCCTCCCAGAGCCACAACTATGAAATAGAAATTGATCCTGTGGCATTTTCCGGGAATAATTTCTTTATTGAAATAGGTGAATCCTAATTCCTTCAGGATATTCTCTAAAGTAGTTACCTTCTGGCTTGTTTCAGAAAACTGGCTCAGATTTCTTCTGTTGAGTAATCTAGTAACAACAAAACATATGATTTTCTTCTCAACCATGACCTTTTATGTGTTTGGGGGTTTTGTTTTGGTTTTTGGGTTTTTTTGCCTTGTTTGCTTTGGGGTATTTTATTTATTTATTTATTTATTTATTTTTCCCCAGTAGATCTTCAGTGCTTAATCCCAGGCTAGTTCTGAGCTTTCCCTGTAGCAATGTTTTGGGCATGATTTCATCAATTGTTCTTGCCTGTACTTCTTCACCATGTGTGGTTTTGACACTGACTGTGTGCATTTACACAAACAGTGCTCTACAACTGCAGAAGGAGATGCTATAACCATGTGTTTTCATATGACAGGGCCATAATATTTGGCCCATGGTTGTGCCACCTGAACCAGGAGAAGCTACCAAAAGGGACTAGTCCAGGCCCACTTCCTTAATCCCCTTATTTTTTTTCCTGGCTTGACTGATGGGACTGTGACTAAAGACATGATTGCTTTTCAGATAGACAGATCAGAAACAACACAACTTGGCATCATCCTCTTCTAAGCCTTTTTACTCCCTCTTCTCTTATCTTAAATCACCAAGACCTGGGAGATAAGAAGGTGCATTTCATATGTTGGCCCCTCAGGGTTGTGGAAGTAGAAGTGTATCACTTATTCTCTCACTGTGTTATAAATATTAAAATATAATAAAATTGTTATTATTTCATATTCTTCCCCTGCAGATTTGTACAGAACCATATTGTGTTCCTGTCCTTAGAATAAGAGTACAAGTTGTGTAGCTCTCTACTTTAGAGCATTTTTCTTTTCCTGATTTCAGTTTCAAACCCAAACTCTTGTGAATACATGAAGTTATTGTCCAGAAAAACCTTTGAAGGGAAATCTACACTTCATTTAAGCCTCCCTTTTGTAGGGACTAGTCAGAGCACTGTGAGCATGAAGGTGTTACCGGGAAAAATAAAGGCAGCCTTGAGCTGGGTGGCGAGTGATGCGTTGGCATTGCTAAGGAGGCAGTTTTGTGTACAGTGCGGTGTTCCCACTGAAAATGTGCCCTCCTGACCTACAGCCAGAAAAGCAACAGCCACAGGCTGGCTATTCTCAAGGTATAAACAACAACAGCAGTAATAACTCGCCTGTATTTTCAGATCAGGCTATATGGAGCTAGTAATTAACAATCAAGGAAATAATCTCCTAAACACCCATTTCAGAAGACAGTTATTGATATAATACCACTTCATATGAAAAAACACATTTAATAACATCTTGTTGGGATGCTGCATCAGAATTTGTAGATGTTGCTTTGATTTAGTTTGTCAGGGATGACAGTGAAATATTAGGAAGAATGAAGGATTAGGCATAATATTAATAAGTTATTTCCTCCTATTATGTATTTCCTGGTAATCACCTGCTTATTCTAGACACAGTGGTGGGTTTTTAAAAAAGCACTTTAATTCCTGTCAGTCAGATGTGATAAACAGAGGAAGAAACCTATAAATGTCATCGGTTCTGCCTGGCCTGGTTGTTAGCTTACTTTCTTTCCAGGTGGATGGCACTAAACGTAGGGAGAGGGTAAGGTGCCTGAGGTATTGATCAACAGCAAGTGTTGCAAATTTTGATTGGATTTGGTTACTAGGCAGAATTTTAATTTCTTGGATGCTATCTGTTATCTATAACTTGTGGGGAAACTTGGAATGGTGTTTGAAGGAAGAGGCGCATTTAATCCTATTAGGTAAAGCTTTCGTGGCTTGAAATTGATTTTTATTCCCCTCCCCTTTCTCTTCTATACTCAAGAAAGTCTCCAGTCCTCTTTCAGGTGATATGTTACAGGCATACAATAGCCTGGACATTGTCTGATAACCTGATAATAGTTTTTAGCTGTTCACTCTAATAATTGTATTATATTAGTCAAGGTGCCAGGGAGATCCTGCTAGAGCTTCTAGTAGACCTATCAGAGCTTGTGCTTTTTTTCCTGAGGGTTGTCAGATAAGAGCAGATCAGCTGGAAATGCAGGACACTGTGTCCTGGGCTGCCACTGACTGCAGGCAATTAGGATCTTAGTCTGTCTGCCCAGCATTTCTTATGAACCTGAGATGGTTCTAGTTCAATGCTGAAGTTTACAAAGGGTAAGAAAAAAATATGCCCATATTATAAATGTTGATATTTTATATTTTTATGCACATAAATAGATATATGTGCATATAATTATTTTAAGTTGGTATGATCACAGAATCACAGAATGGTTTGTGTTGGAAGAGACCTTTAAAGGTCATCTAATCCAACCCCCCAATGAGCAGGAGCATCTCAGAGCTGCTCAGAGCCCCATCCAACCTGACCTTGATTGTTTCCAGGGCTGGGGCATCGACCACCTCTCTGAGCAGCCGGTTTCACCACTCTCATTGTATAAAAACTCCTCCTTATATCTAGTCTGAATCTACCTTCTTTTAGTTTAAAGGCCTTGTCCTGTCATCACAGATCCCATCCAGGTCCAGTTTAATAAGCTGTCCATCAGTGCATTCTAGGACATAATTAGTATTATTTACTGAATTTAGTTTAAATATCATTTAGAACTGGATTTTTTTTTCACCTGGATTAGAAATTTTCCTGGTTCTTAGATTTGTTTTCTTGATTTTAAAACCAAAGTTACTGTAGACATTGTCCAACTTCTTGGGTTTTCTTTCTGAGAACATTAAAGAAATCAAATTTTGCTCACAACAGTGCTCCTGGTAAACAAATTTTAAGTTTCCACACTTGAGAATGCATGCTGGGAGTGGAACTGTACACAGTGCCGTTGTATTACTTGACACAGTGATAGAAGCGAGTTCCCAAAAACCCCCAACCAGAACCTGGTACAGAAGCAATTATATGTGCCTTTCTTAGCTAGGATAGTACAGGAAGATGCAGTATCTTTGTGTGAATGTGACTAGAGAAAATTGCATTCAAACTCTGGTCCCAGCCAATAAATCTTACAGCAGCTTAACTTTTCTTGGAATGATGCCTCAGGCAAAGCACAAGTGGCCCAGAAAAGAAAAAAAAAAAAAGAAAAAAACCCCAAAACCTTAATGTTTTCATGATTCTCTTTATCTATCGTTTCACTGTACGTTCCTTTCACAGAGAGACTTGGAGCCTTAGGCCTTTCTGTAAATTTGTCCTAGTGACTGTGTTACACTTATCCGATAGGGCAAAAAGAAAACACGTCTTGTCACATCTCCCCATTCACATCACAGACTTCTTAAAGATCAAGTATTCCACCACTCACAACAAATGACTCATTGTCAGTCCACGGTGTGCTTAAAAATTAAGAGAACTTTTGATGTATTCACATAATGAATACATTCTGTTGAACAGTAATTTCCATGAAGCGATAAACTGAACAAAATTAAGCTAGTTCATTAAAGATTGTTATTTTTTCATAAGTCGTCTTCTGCATTTGGTTTAATTCAGGTTATCTCTTGGTCATATTGCACTAATGAAGTGATTTTCTCACTCTAGTATAGTAGGCACATGTAGATCTCAGTTTGAACACCCATCTTTGGAAAAGATTATACAACAAATCTGTGCAGATGTAAAGAGCATCTGCAGCTTTGGTATTATTCAATATGGCTCAAGGGTTGATCTATAAACCTATATGCATGATTATTTTAGGCCTCAGAGCATTTCTTAGTATTTTTTTCACTTGAGATGGGGGAAGAGACTTGCTTTGTGGCATTCCCATTCTTCTCTCATCTGTGGCATGCTGCTTTTCCCTTTTTTTTTTTTTTTTTTTGCCACATTTTCTATCTGGAGTGGATGCTGATTTAGGCTCATGGCCAAAACTGTTCTTGGAAGTCGAGGGCTGACTTCTGTTCCTAACAGAAGTGCTGATATGCCTGTTTCTTGGTGTTTTTCAAAAGACGTTTTCTGACTGATAATGTGGCCTCATTTTGCCAGCGAGAGCAGAAGCAGAAAAATGATGCTCTTACTCAAGTCTGTTGAGTTTGGAAGTATTGACAGACATGGAGACTGCTTCAGAAACATATTGATGGCAGCAACTGTAGTTACTTCATATTCATATATTAAAGTCAGACAAGGATAAGCCTGAAATTGTTATGAAGAAGCTTTCCCCCTGTACTGGGGAAGCGTCTTTGCTGGGCTTTTTCTCCTGGTGAGGGAAGAAGTGAGCAGCGGGAAAACAGCGCACACTGTGGTGCAGAAACATTATCTTTCTCTTCCACAGCTTTTCCTTATTCAACTTAAAATATGTTCCAGAGGGGGGGAAAAATGGTTTTGCATAGTGTTTAAAACTAGGAAAGTTGAATTAGAATAAGAAGACATATTAACAGTGACTACTCTCTATGTCATGTCCACCCCAAATATACAAGCACAAGGAAATTTATGACCCTTGGCATTCTGGACAGGCTTGACTGTTGATTACAAATTTGAGTATTCACCATTTTCTAAAGGAGGGGGCTCTGGAGACGGTGGAATTGCTGAGTATCTGGATGAGAGGAGGGCACTAAAAACTGTTGACAGTTTTGAACTGCATTGAGAAGTTTGGGTACCATATGCACAGTGAACCTTTCTTTATGCAGTCGCTGTATTTGCTTTTCTGGGATACTTTTTTACTTGCCTTTTTGTACAACTTTCTGTGCTTTGGGCCTGATCTAGTAGCTTCAAAAAATTACCTAGAGGGACGTTGCATGCAGCAGCATTCACGTATTACACACTGCTCCTGTTGAACTGGGAGCTGATGCAGGTGTCTGTCACTTTTACCAGATCTGGCTTTCTGTTTCTGTTGACTGAAGTCATGGTTTCCTGGGAAATTTGAAAGATAATTATTTTTTGGTGATAATGAGGTCATTAAGTTCTGTATTTTTTTGCATAAAAAGGGTTGGTAATGTAAATCAGTGCAAATCAAGTAATGCAATACCATGTTATAAGCTTTAGTAGAATGTGCCTTGAATTTTGAATAGCAAGAGAAAAGAGATATTAACTGCTTAGGGAATATGTATTCCCACAACACTTTATTTCCATATGCAATACCTGATTTAGGAATTCGCCTTTTATGATTGTTTTAACAAAACTTTGAGCTATGTTTTGTACTCTGTTGATATCATCAAAATCTCAGTTTTTGTACTGGTACAATACAAAATTGATTGCACGCTGATATTATGCAAAATAATGTTAAAAATGAAGCCTGGCAAGCTAAGTGATCCTTGGCAGCTGCCACCCTGCTCACTGGTGCCATTCAGTGTCCCAGATATGCTGGAAGTTTGACAAGATGCAAGAGAGAGGGTTTAATTAGGCCACAGTTTTACTAATTCCACTAATCTGGGAGTTGTGCATCAATCACACACACAATGCAGATTGTTACTTCTTTCTCCCTTGTTCCTACTTATTTAGGAAGTGCTCACAGTTTCACACGTGGCTCTGGGCCACCACAGATGTGAGGTTTGGAGGGCTGATGCCACAGGGTTCTCCAATTCCTTCCTTTGCCTGGGAACCAACACTTTAAGGGTCATGCCTTCCCCTAAATCTACTTTCAGCTCTGGCTGAGTAAGAAAAGGTTCTTGTTGAAGTGTCTTCTAAATTACTGTTATATGCCCTTCTAACTAGGGCCTATAGGGCAGCCCAAATAAACCACTGTGCCCAGACCAGTCTGGGGATTAAAAAAACCCAACAAACAAACCCCAAACATTTACAGTATTGAAAAAGAGGAAATATGCATGTCCTGTGGATGTAGCTGCTCTGTAACTGAAGGAAGACTGGCACAAGTTTGGGAAGGGAGGGCAGTGGCTACCCCGTGTGAGGCTGAGGTGCCCCTCAACTCAGACAATGGTCCTTGCTCTGCTCCCTGGCTTTTAGACTTTACAGGGAGCTTTGACTTTGTTTTTCCTGTTCCTTAAAGCAACACCCTCTCCTTTGAAATGGTTGGAGGATTGGGGTCTCAAATTAGGGTCAGTTCTATTTAATGTTTATACATTAATACATTTTAATAATAATATTAATATGATTCTGTATCAGTTATTTGGATGAGGGAATTGAGTGCACCCTCAGTAAATTTGCTGATGGTGCTAAATTGGGCAGAAGTGTTGATCTCCTTGAGGGTAAGAAGGCCCTTCAGAGGGGTCTGGTCAGGCTGGACCAATGGGCCAAGGCCAATGGTATGAGGTTCAACAAGGCCAAGTGTTGGTTCCTGCACTTGGGTCACAACAACCCCATGCAG
>VXBO01004053.1:35377-59409 GCA_013400135.1 Rhinoptilus africanus
TTTTTGAGTGATCCATTATCTACTCTTGCTTTGTTGGAGTCACTAGTACTTCCAAAGAGCAAAACAAAAAGGAAAAAAGAAATGGCAGCAAGAAGAGATTCTATGCTGTATCTTAGTTATCATTGTAATATGCACACACCACCATAATCAAATTCAAGCACACTGAATAGGCCAATTAGTCACTCTAGTAGCAGTGAAGCAATTAAAACGAATGGACCTGTCTGTGTTATAAGCTGTAGATGGAATAAGAAGAGAGATGGGCTTCCTTCCTTTCTCATGTCACTCAAATAGTCTGGAGTTTCTTTGCCTACTGAGTTCAGTACTGTAAAAAGCAGAATACTGCTTGATGAGTGCTTTTCCACTCGTCATTTATTTCTGCTTTTTCCAGACTGGGGATGGTTCTGTATAAGACAAAAAATTTATGTATTTATGTTATTGTGGAGTCTGGGAGCTCTACCCATGGAGCTTTTTCTATAAAGCAATTTATTCCATATGGGTGGGTTACTATAATTATATCTATGCAGATGCTGAATCCAGTTACAATAAGCAGAAACCAAGGCTGTTGTTTCCTCAGAAAAACGCAGAAAAACTAGACACCAAAGCCAGCTATTAATCCGGCCTATTAGTATGTGGACAGAATGACTGATACTGGTTTCTGCTCCCAGATTCTCCATTTGTCTCTGGGCTGTTTTTCTATACAGCTAGTGTGCACAGAAAGTGCCAAAACTGGTATATTACAGTTCCCTTCTCCACACAAAATATTTTTTTTAAAAAATAATTTTTTTGCATAGGGCAAAAATGGCTACTTCCCATAACCCTGATCTAAGTGTGAAGGGTTTGTGTGGCTAACTACATTGCAGCTGCTGTATGCTGTGCTCCGGGGGCACAGTAATACTGAATGATAAACCCCAGTGGATCCTCCTTGTAATGCCATGCTTATCTCTCTGGAAAAATTTTCCATAATTCCCTCTTTCTTTTTCCCCTCCTTTTGGTTATTTCCTGCTTTTTGTGCTTCTTTCTGAGTTACCTGGGTGAGGTAGGGTTCTGTTACAGTATATTTATCCTGTACCAGATGCCCCCATTCTCTTACTACTATAATTTATCTTATTAATATATGAAATATTTTTCTGGATATTTCCATTTATAATCTTGCACAGCTCGAAATTCATAAAACTAGAAATCAAGCCTAATGTGAATTTGGGGGTACTTTAGGTCTTCCCTGCAACTACAGGCTTATATGAGCTATAAACTCAAACTCACCATTTGTGAAATACCATGTAAATTCCTTGTTGCTATGTCTATGGTTTAAAAATCATAATGCAGCCAAAAGTATGAGATATTAAGCATGTTCTTCTATGTACTTTGAATTTATGGGGACTTCAAAGTCATTCCTCATTTATTGTCTGGGTTGTTTCACTTCAGAAATGACTTGAACTGTGAACAAAAAGGAGCTGACAGTATTTTCAGATAGGGTCTTTATAGTTGTGCACTTTGCAACTATACGATAGGACTGCCTCTGTTGCCTTGAATGCAAAATTAGCTTGTTGATATGTGCTGCTACAGACAGAGGAACAGATGTAGTAATTCTGCTTTATTTACATGAAATCTCTAAAAAGGCATTTTCTGGCAGCATGCTAGGAATAAATACAGTATCAAATATAAACCACGCCATGCTATGTTAGCTCATTCAGGTGTCAGCTGTGCCATTTAGATGTGGGTGAGAGCAGGGAGTCAGATACCTCCCAGCAGAGATGGGAGCTCTCCAGTGCCCAGCACCAGCCTGTTCTGGCCACTGGCCACTGGCTGGTGTTTGCCCAGGGAGTGAGCCCGACCCTCTGCTTAGGGTCTGGGGACCCTGCGAGCCACCTTGTGTCTAGCCCCTGGGCTGGGGCTCGGCTGGGGGCAAGGAGGGACGTGCCCTACAGTCGCATCCACTGATAACACCCCTGCAGGAGGCCTTGGGGAAGCTATTAGATGTCCTGATTTCTTATTTTTATTTTGTCCAAGTAGGAGATTTTCTTACCCTTTTTTCTTCTCTTCCCCCCCCCCCCCCCCACCCCTTCCCAATCCCCCCTCACTTTCTGTGACTTAGAGTTCCCCTAAGCATGTTTGCAAGCTTCTTTTTCAGAGCCAGGAGGTTCAGGAACTTAACAGAGACTAGGAAACTGTAGGACAGGAAGGGGATTGTCAGGGTGGAGGGACTGCAAACCATGTAAAAGTTCAACACATCTTATCTGAGTGAAGAAAAATTGAGGCTTAAGTAAAACCCCATGAACCTTTTGAATCAGGAATACGAGAAGTGGTGAGTGATGCTGAGCTGGCAACCACCATGAGGGAAAAGCTCTTCCCAGGGGACTGTGCCCTTTCCTCTTCCTCACCCCTTCTTTGCCACTGTGCAAAGCCCAAGGAAGGAGGTATTACTCCAGCGATAGTCCCTGCTCTCCCTTGCTACTTCACTCCAAACAGATTTTAGCCAGGCAGTTGCACATGTTAAAACGTTCCTTTTTTCCTCTCTCAGGTATTCAAACTTGCCAGTATGGGGTTGGGGATGTTTATTCAGCTTATGAGCAAGCAGAAGCATTAAAGATTAAATGCCTTGACTCTGAACTGCAGGCAGAAGTGGTGGGAGGAAACGCAGCTAATTTAACTTGCAGGATGATTGATGTGTATATGTCAATTTCTATTAATATTCTTTTGAAATCACTGATGCAAGTGTGTTTTTCCCCCCACCCCAACAGAAAATATAAATAGAAAGACAACAAAACAATCCTATCCCTTTAATTCATGATACTCAGAAGCAGTTAAGCAAACTCTGTCATTTGAGAGTGTCCTCCACAGGCTGGCAAAAAACAGCTTATGGTGATGTTCTTACCACTTTAAGAATATCAAGATGCTCTAACAGAGCTATCCACTTACTGCTAAAATGTATAAAGCACAAAAAGGAAAAGTCACCTCCAGGTAGACCTAGATAAATTGCTTAAAAATGTGCCGTTCCCTCATTAGACAGCCATTCATTGCATGAAAAGAGTTAAATGTATTTGTTGAGGTGTAGCTATAAAAGCCATGTTTAAAATGAAACAGCGTTGAGAGGCTGAATGCACAGCACAGTTATTCAGAAGTAGCTTTTGAGCCGAGAGTTTCAACGGGAAGGTGCTGTTTGGTTGGATACAAATCAGGAAACGTTTAGCTGAAGTGTGAATAATTCAAGCGTGCATGAAGAACCGTGCTTTCTGAAGAGATGGAATGCAAGAATTAAAAAAAAAAAAAATAAAAAATCTTCAAACATTTGCATCATCCTTAGAGGACAATGCGAGCAGCAGGATTTGAAACAGATTTGCGGATGCGCTCTCTTTAGACAGGGAGAATGCTCATTAAATGCAAGATGCTTCTGTGGCTCCTGTGTTTGCACGGAGGTAGAGGTTTGCAAGACTGACGTATCAGATAAAGTCAGAGTCGTTACCACACCGACGGTGTAGCAGCTGCATAATAAATGATGGAGAGAATCATGTTAGGCATGCCCACCTAACCTAACTTGAATCATGCGAAAGGGGAGCTGCTGGAATTCAAATAGACTTTCTGGTTCCCAGCAGTCGGCAGTAATAGAATGCTTTCAGGAAGATGACAGATGCAGGGGAAAGATGCTGTTTTGCACTATCTTGATTTGTTACGGCAGCCAACTTATTGGCATGATGGAGTGACAAGAAAAGCAGCTGGCATGGAAGGTAGGATTATCAAAGCTATTGCATCATTATAAATGTAATTAGAAACTGACCATGACAAAGCATATGCTAGAATGAGCTGCCGCTGGTGGCAGAGGATTTGTTGCCGAGGTCTTGAAACTCTGAAAACAACGTTCCTTGTGCAAAATGCATTTTGCAGTTTTATTTGTGCTTGTGTTACCCTTTCTTTCCTGCTCGCCTCCAAGCTCGGGGAATCGCTTGCTTGAAAGAGAGTGTTGTGTTAGGATGAGGCTGAAGAATAAAGTCTTTTCTAAGTCTGTGAAGCTTCAGGTAGATAGAAACAAACAAATGTGAAACAAGACTGGGGAAGGCTCCCTCAGATTCACTAGCAATCCCTGACTGATGTATTGTCATATTCAGGAATCCCGAGGAGTTGAAGATGCATGTACTGAATGATTTTGGTATAATGAAGAGATATTATTGCAGGTCTCTGCTTTATAGTTGGTTTTTCTGACAGGTTTTATTCACCATCAGTTTTTAGCTCTTGACATTTATTCCGTTGTTCGGTATTATATAAAGAATATACATCAATATCTCCTGCAGGGTTTCTCAACAACTCCAGCATCTGTTTCAGCTATTGAACTGTATTCACGTTTTGCCAACTTGATGCCTACCCAGCTGGTCTATCATTTCTCGCTTGATTACTGCTCTTAATTTCTCTGTATCAGCTTGTTTCAGACAGGATTTTGAAAGCTGTTAATGAGAAATGACAGTAACTGCTAAATTATTGAGAACTGGGGTATTCTCTTATTTTTGAAACATCAGAGAGTATTTTTGTGTGCATTTTATTAAATTCATATTCTGCGTTGCAGTGAGGTTTCATATAATCATTGAATTTAGCTGTGACTACTTTAAAGTAGATGAGTCATAAGAAAGCATAACTTTCAACTGACTATTTTGAGAAAGTTTGAGAAAAATTTAAAGGCACATGCTTTTGGTGTATGTATCATCTTTATATACTGTTCTTTCCTCTTGTCTGCCTTCCACCCTCCGCCCAGCAACCTATATAGTCCCTCTCTGTCATAGTGAGCAGTCATTAAGTGTATACTGTACATATCGAAATATATTTTATCACCACTAGGGTGAAACAGCTAAGCAGCTCCGAACAGGTGATTTGAACAGGTTTAAAACAGACGTCGGCTCTATCGGAGTTGGTTGCCCTAGGTCTAAGAAGTAAAAGTGGTGTTTGCTAAATGTAAGGCAGGACCTCTCTTTCCTTACACTTCAGAGGTCCAATTTAAATGCTGGTTGCTAGCTCACAGGATATGATTATGTTAAATTATGTGGAGTATTTTGCCTTACAAAATGCTTTCTTTCAATATAAACTCCCTTCGACATCAGATCTGTCATTTTTTCCAAGGTGATGATCAAGAAATTTCTTGTCGTACTGGTTATTCAGTTTTCTGACTTTATTTTAAGTGACTTTGCTGGCTGTACTCTATGTAGTCTTGTCAAAAGAGGATCAGTCTATTAAACATTAAATGTTGCTGACTAAAGCTGTAACAGTTTTAGAAAGATAGATGTTTCTAGATACACAGGAGTGAGCCAGCTTTTAGAAAGTTTGAAGGTAAAGAACGTTAAAACTGATATACTGTTAACTAGTTTGAGAATTTCTCTACTTTGATCACCTCTGAAAGAGGCGTTTTAAATTATTTTGTAACTGCTGAGAGGGGGGACGCACTTATTAATGGACAGGATCACTATGGGGCTTGTATAGCCAAAAATAGTTCTGTAGTTTTGGTGACAATAAAAAAAACCCCCAACAAACTATTGTTATTCTATTTCATTGATGTTATATTAAATTAAACAATAATTTGTCCTTATTGATGGCGATGCAACCATAGCAAGAATAACCCATGTAAACAGCTTAAGTGTCATTCAACTTTTCAGGGTAGCAGTAAAACTGTTTTATATTGCATGTATTATATTTATACTCCTGAAGCTGCTAGTCGCTCTTTGTCTCAACAGTGCTGTCTGGCTGTCATTATACAGTAGTTACTTAAAATGGTCTTGTTGTGGTGCCGGTAATCGTAACTGCATGATGTCTGTGGGCATCATCCAGCTGAGAAGTGATTTTATAGTTTGTTTCTAGTTTATAGTATTTAGCAACAGCTTTCTGTTTCGTTGATGAATTAAGACGACACTAGGTGGAGCTAGCTGTTGGTTATAAATAGAACTACAGTAATACAGGCCCAGCTAATGAGTAAGCTCCCTGTATATGATGAATGTTATTAAAAATAACAATTTAAAATGTTAAGCACTGAGTTGGACCTTAGCCATGAAATTCGAGATGTGGTGGAGTTAAAGGAAGCAATTTTTCCATTTTCCTTTCTTTTTATTATTTTACAAGCTAGTAATCAAAGATGAAAAATAATAATAGAAAAATGCATCTACATTCAACAAAGAGGGCTGGGAAGCAATAGAACGGAAGTAGAAGAAAAGAGGAGAGAAGCAGCAATAAGAGCCAACAGATGCTTCCACTCTAGATACATGCAGATATCCAATTGTGTATCTGCCTTACTTTAGCCTACTGCACATAGATTTTTCTCTCATCCTTACATATAAAAACTCTTTCCATTCTGCCATCCTGGAATAATTTACAGACCTGACATCTTTGGCTTTATATTTAGATATGGGACCGATGTTTTCAAATCTGTGCTTGGAAGGGTGATCTTAAAGGTGTGCAAGGGCACAGGTAGTTGTCACTCACAGGTTGGCTCGACATAATTAAGAAAAATGTAGAGGGTTATCTACTGACTGATGTGGAAGCTGGTTGTATGTGCTCCTTCACATGATTGTGGTTCTTAATCCCAGTCAAGGACAAGAACTCTGTAGTCTTAGTGTGACAATACAAGAAAATTGCTCACTTCCAGATAGATTTACAGATATGTACCAAATGTATGGCATATACATTAATTCAGCAAAGAAGAAAGAGAAACCAGGATATATGCTGATGCCTAGGTGCATGAAGTGAGGAGGAAAAACTAGGAAATAAATAAGAAGTGTGAGATAAGTACAGGGACAGGGACAGGCAAAAATAGAGATTAATAATATGTGCTGTGGACCAGTCTGGCAGAGCAATGATAATTCCATCAACATCTGTTTAGTGAAGCACTTGCAAGTTCAGACATTGTCTTGTTCTTACTGCAGTAAAAAGGGAATTAGGGTAGGGAGATGCTCAAGTCAGTGAGGGAAACTTACCCAGGAGAAAAATGACAGCTACTGAATGCCCCAGGAGTAATCAAGTATAGAAGGCTGGAGACAGGCCCTTTTGAGCATTGCCCATAGAAACTCAAAATTTTAGTAGTGAGCTGGACATGTGAGTTAGAACTGTCCTGAAAATTTGCTAGACAAAACCAAGTTGTGCTCGGACCTATTACTTGTTGGAGTACTCTGGCAAGAAGGCAGTGCTGCACTATCAGCCTGAAGAGACCTTTTTGGTTGCAAGCTGCACAGCTGGTGTTTAACAGCACAAGCATGTGAGGAGATCAACTATGATGGAGACAAAGCTTATTAGTTTTTATTGAAGATAACCCATGATTAATTTTTTTTTAATATAATTTTTAAAAATGGGT
Source organism: Rhinoptilus africanus (assembly GCA_013400135.1). NCBI lineage: Eukaryota > Metazoa > Chordata > Aves > Charadriiformes > Glareolidae > Rhinoptilus > Rhinoptilus africanus. Next base: position 42,693 of record VXBO01004053.1, read on the forward strand.
AGTTCTAACCAAAAAGGCCTTGGAAGTGTGTTAGGGCACCATTACTTTCACATCTGCTTCCTGTACAGTTTTGTCCACTAGGACCCCAGGACCTCTTGCTTTGAATGAGCTCATCCTGACATGTCCGGAATGTTCCTTCTGACAACAGGAAGATGTGTGTAATGCTCTTGACTTTCTGATGCTGATCAGCTGCTGCTTCACTCAGCTTGTGGTTTCTGCTGAACAAGGTGGAAATTCTGGTTTAGAAATACAGCGTGGGGAAGTGTCAGACCATCTCAGGGTGAGGGTCATGAAAAGTTGAGCCAGGAGAAAAAGGAGATGTACTTCTCGCTATCACTGAAATCCACTGGAATGTGGAGGAGGGCAGGAAGAGGAAAAATGACATGTGATGTGGGGAATGGAGGGGCTTCAGGTGTTCTATGAGACAGTCATTTGATGAATGGATGGTAATTACCTTGCAAAAAATGCATGAGGAAAGGCACACGTGGGAGTCAAGATCGTCCAAGGGATATTACTAAGCATCTAGTTATAAACTGACAAAAAGCTTTCCACAAAGAAATACTACATCTAATCAAAATGCATCAATAAAAGAAGTCTATTAGCAAAGAAGGAAATATTTTTGTCCTTTGAGATACAGAGCTCAAACTCTGTGGGTTTATTTATTTATTCTGTGTAACAGAATTAAAATTGCTAACAGTCTAGGGGGTTGTATTTGATAATAAATGCTAAAGGATATCCTTTCTCCCCACCCCAGAATAGAGTTATTTTGTTCACGGAGCATTAAACCACCTATATCTGCAATCATACAGTATTACTCTCCATCGGAAATTCTGAGATTTCCAGAAGCTGCTGGTTGTTGCTAAGCACCACGTTAACTTTCTGCATGATGCTGGTAGGAGTGGAGAGCAGGGAAAGACCCATCTATCTGAACAGTTGCTGGACTTTGGTCAGTACAGACATCCAGAGAGAAGTGTGAGGATTTTCTGAAGGCTGGTATTTTCTTGTTTCTTCTCATTCTGGTGAAATCAGACCAGAAGATTACAGCATTTCAATTGGAAATGACAAGAAAGCCTTCAGCTTGCTACTGTGCAGCCTGTCACAGTGGGTGGATAACAGTCCATCTCCTTCTTCAACTCCAAGGTAGAAGCGGCCTTGAATCTTCTCTACTCTGTGCCACTAGCTCCACATGTTATGCTGCAGAACTGGGGTTGTAGCACTGTTGCTGTGGAGTCCTTGAAGAAATGTCCTGGATATGACAGACACCATGACGCAGTCATGAAAGAGGGAGAGTTGAAATGGAGGCTTGAAAGGAGAGGAATCGGGGCTTTACCAGAAATGGGAGAAACATCAAGTAATAATAGTTTTGCTTTACTCTTTTTTTTTAAAAAAAAAACAAACAACAAACCACTTTTCATTTATGATCTGAGCATCAGAACAAGGATGCAAGGTACACCTGTATACAAAAATTAGGAACCCCCACCTGCATGGCAGTTTCTTTAGTTTTTCTTATCTTTAGAATAGATCTTAGTCTTAAAAAGGGAAAATCAGAAGAGTAAATGAAGATTAGGCACACAGTGTTTTTCATTAGTATCCTCGAGTTACCTAGCTTAGTGTTTTACATTACAACGCTGTTCTTTACAAGGTGTTTCTTCCATTTACATATCCCTAAAGATATTGCACATAGCGCAAGCTGTACTCTGACTTGCTTGATGATACAGAAACTCAAGATCCTGAAATAGTCAGAAAGAGACTTCTGGTTTTGGGCAAAGCTGACAGACTCTTCTTTTTTCTTTCTTTTTTCTCCCTCCGCTCCCTCCCTTCCCTCCTTCCCTCCCTCCCTCCCTCCTGCCCATGACTTGTCATAACTGGGGAAAATCAGAAAAAGTTAAAGCAAAATTTGAACAAAAACTAAGCTACTAGGAACTTGTGTTTTCTTTATCAATGTCTAGTTTCACCTTCTCCTCTTTCTGTGTCCTGATGCTTAGGAATAAAGAGCATGCAGAACTTCTTTTATGGGGTCAACTTCTTTTGGCATTCACTCCTGATCATTTATATTGATCTGTTTCTCTGAAACTTAAAAGCCACACTAAATAAAACCACCACGTGCTGTTTTCTCTAGATTTTCTTTTTATGAGCAGCCCGTTATTTTTATATAGCGATTATGCAGGTCACACACGTTTTTGCAACAAATCAAGCTAAGATATCGGGAAAAGGTTCATCTTTTTTTTTTTTTTTTTTCCCCAGGACTACTCATATTCCCACTGTAGGCTTACATTTAACACATCTTTATTTTATCTTGTTACAAAATACCATTTATAATGTAACTCCTCTGTAATTTGATATTAATGATCCCAAATGGTATTTAACAAATATTCCCTAGGTACACACAACACTCTTTTAAAGGGAAAGCTGGAATATTCACCTATTTGTTTAAATGAAGGATTTTGTCAAAGACCAGACTTTTCATGTTCCAGTCCCAGGCTGCTTTTCATTCACTGTTGGTCCAGTATGAGATAAGGACTGAAAAGTGCAACCTGTTGTCATCAGTAATGATTTCAGGCCCTGAATTGTGACTGAATCAGGTTTGTGAGCAAGGCAGAAAACTAAAGGTATTAAATAACAGCATGTACATGGAAAATGCTATATTTTTCTGAGCCTGAATGTATGGAATCTTTTAGGATGGATGCTTCGATAAAATATTTTTGGTATCCTTGAAATATTTAGTGAATGAAGATTAAAATTAAGATTATTATTAATTTTAAGATGTTTATGGTTTAATGTCTGTGGTGACTATGATTACTAATAAAATTACTGACTTCTCATTTCTTAGCAGCCTTGTTTTGGACTACTGAAAAACACAAGGGATTTTTATCTTATAAATGAATTTGGTACTTAAAAAACCATTTCAAAAACAGTGAAATGAATTGCCAGCCCATTGATCCTGTGATTAAATCTTTGTATGCACGTGCCTTTTCAGATATTTCTTCAGAAGCCAAGAATAAAAAGCATGTCACAGATGTTGGTAAATCCCAGTAACTAATTATATTTATTCCCAGGCTCTGTTGTTTTTCGAAACTTCAGAAATAATGAGGATTAGGTAAGTGATTAGTTATGATGCAGCCTGAACCAAGATCAAACAAATCCTAAAACAACTAGAGTTATGAGGAGGATCTCAGGCTACTTATTTAAGGACATAACTAGGAATCAGAAATTCAAAATGCTTGGTATACCTTGGCACTGTATACAAGCCAAAACTGTTGTCATCATCTGCCCTCAGAAGGCAAAAGGTCAAATATGGTTTGCTTCCTTCAGAGCAGCTACACTTTAATTTCTATAAAGTTCTTTTAGCAAGTTAAAAATGCTTTAAGTTGTAATACCTCATTGTCTGTCATAATACATAATCCCACACTTTTCTTAGAGGCACTGTTTGTTAAACTATATGGGCCTAAATGTGACTTTTAATCCTCATCATTAGCCAAAGTGTTAGCACAGACAATAAAAGTCCCATAACCATAGGGAAACGGTATGTTGTTGAAGACCATCAATTAGGATTATTCCTCTGGCAACAAGTAAATGAATTTTGCAGGAGTCCTTAGTGAAAATAGTATTTAGTATTATTTATTATTACTCGCATTCTATGTGACCTGGCTGACTTGACAAATAAACAGCAGCCCAAGCAGCCTTTTTGGGCTACATGTATCCCATAGTTTCCTAAATTTGCCTAAGTGTAGAGAGCAGAACGCTTATTAATTTACTATTATTATTCAGTGTATTTTATTATTTATTGTGTGACAACAATGTAAGTGGCACAAAACTTGAGGATTTTACATTGGATGATATGAGGCAATTACACACAATCCATTGAAGATTCTGATGTGACGTGCCGCAGAAGCACAGAGGTATTTAATTTAGTTGTAGTTTCTGTGAGAGCCAGAGATAGGTATGTCATTGGGAATCCTTGACAACCTGTACTTCAACAGAAACACTGAAACGGAAAGAAAGGGAGAAAAAAAGAATGAAATAGAGAAAATCTGAACTAGTCTATTAGATGTAGGAAAGGTAGAGGCTTCAATTTAGAGGACCAACTTACTCTGCTGTTGCTTCATGTGATGTTTTGCCATCTGCTGGGTCAGGATTTAAATGTTTTTCCTGAGAGAACAACCACTTAAGAACAGTTTTATGCATTATTATAATTTAGTAGACAAACCTAGGTATTTGGCTTGTGTTGCAGCATCGTTTCCTGGTTTAACACCTTGCCCCAGGATTTGTAGAAATACAGGAAGCACAATGAAACTATTGAGGAGAGGTGAATCAGTGCTGAAATTATCAGTCTTATTTTTTCTCTGGGATTTTATTTGGTCCCGGCTCTCTCAAGTGAGCTTAAAGGAAAAAGAAACTAATATTGGTATGGCTGGACAGACCTTCATTGACAAGACTGGAAAAGCAATTTCTTGTACCCCCAGCATATGTATATGGGACTGGCAAGCACTAGCCTTGCCCGTGTCTACACTCCTCTGGAGAGGCAGAGCAAGAACCACAGAGAGGGGTTTTGGGGGTGCTGATGACTGTTTCCTAAGCAACTACATTGGGTGTAGGTGGCAAGGTTGGGGAGGCTGGGGGGAAGAGGCTGCAGGGGTGGCCTCCATGAGAAGAGGGGTCAGCCCCATGCTGGACACAGTTCCAGCTGGCTCCAATGGACCCACTGCGGGACCCATCTGAGCCCCTCAGCCAAGATGGTGGCACTTCAGGGAAAGCCTATTAAAGAAAGGGAAAAGCATTGAGTCAAGGCATAAAAGCTGGGGGAAGATCAAGGTCAGAGAAGAAGAATGGGAAGAGGTGCTCCAGGTGCTTGGAGCGGAGATTCTTCTGCATCCCCTGGAGAAGACTGTGGTGGAGCAGATATCACATTGCAGTCCGTGGAGGACCTCATGCTGGAACAGGTGGATGTGCCCTAAAGGGAGATGCAGGCCATGGAGAGCCTACACAGGACTAGACATTTCCTGAAGGACTACAGCCCCTGGGAGGACCCGTGCTGAATCAGGGGAAAAGAGTGAGGAGGAAGGAGCTGCAGAGAGGAGCTAGTGTGGACTGCTATGACAGCACCCATTCCCCTGTACCCCTCATGGTGGAGGTGATGCAGAAAGACTTGGGAGTGGAGGAGTGGAGTGGGGGTGGAGTCTGGGGAAAAATGGGGCGTGGGTGGCAGGTGTTATTTCAGTCTTTTTAATCTTTGTTTCTCACCATCCAAATCTACTTTAGTTGGGAATAAAATAAATTAATTTTATCCAAATAGCACCTGTTTTGCCCATAACAATAATGGTTAAGTGATGCCTCTGTTTTTATGTCGACCCAAGAGCTTTTTCATCATGTTTTCTCCCCTGTCCTGTCGAGGAGGAGGAGTGAGAGAGGTTGGGTGAGTGTTGGGCTGCAGGCCAAGGTCAACCCACCACAGTGAGGTTAGACAGGATTATTCCAAGTGAGCTTTCTAAATTGTCAGGGGTAATGACTCAGGCTCCGTCATTTTTAGGGATAACTGATATTAGAATGGATGGGTGTGGACCACAGCTGATACTTCGTAAAAAAAGAAAGGTTGTAAAATGAAACCTCTCTGTGTTGAAAGCAGCAAGTCACTCCAGAGGTACTTATCATGAACTTGCTCTAAAAATACAGTTGAAAATACATCAGGAAAAGAGCATTATTGCTAGTTTAAAGCCACTGTAGATTGTGTGCACCTGAACTAAGATCAGGAGCACGAGGAATTATATTTGGGCACCACCAAGTGCCTTGGCTTTGCTAATATTTTTGTGTACCAGAGAGGGATTATAGGCATCAGAATTTTTCATTGGCTGTACTCAAAACATGACCAAAACCAGAGTTTTAACCAATTGCAAGGATGTCTTCTTGCTTTTAACTACTTAAAAGTGATGGAGCTTTGGTGCAAAAACTGGCTACAGCCTTTGGTTGTGACAGGCTGTCCATTCAAAATGTCAAAAGAAGAGAGGAAAAACTTTATTGAAAAGATGTGCCATAAAAATAATTACAGAAAATGTAGTTTCTTTCCTTAAAAAAAGAAGAAAAAGCACTACCAAAAAAGATGTTTGTGGCATTTCATAACACACTGGTTGTACAGATGTTATCTGTTGTTTCTAGTGAAGTTTGGAAAAAAAATAAGAAGCTATTACAGCATTTGGGTTGTTTCATCATTCTGAGATAATCAGTGCAGAGAAAATAGATTGTGTCCAGGTTGAGAATGTTTTAAGAAAGGTCTTACTGGACTGCTAGCAGGTGCAGAAAGAGCAAACTGTCATTCGCAGGATGTTGAAAGCTATCTACCACAACAGGTTGTATTCTGTAGGCTGTGTTCCTCTTCCACCATGACTAACATGATCCAAGTTTGAAACAATACAGTTCTTAAAAGGAAGGTTGTAAGCATGACAAGTGAATGGGGGTGGGATGGGGTCTGTTCAGAGGTTCGTTATATTCAGGAGCCACTTTGGAGCACACAGCTGGAGCCTTATGTGAATGACATCTCAAGACAAACTTGTTTAAACTTTTAAAAAAGATTTATTTCGAGAGATAAGTAAAAGGTCAGAAGATATTATGTGCAGGGAGCATTACCTTGGGACTATTTTATCTTATTCATTACTGATCTTAGCCCTGTGACTTGGAATTAAAAAGCTTTGTTTCCTGCTGTCGGCTCTCTGAGCTTCAGATGTTGACAGTCTGACAACACCAGGCTTCTTTCTGCCTGGAAAACTGCTGGAGTTCCTCTTCCAAGTTTTCACTGAAAAATAGTAAAGCCTTGTGTTAATCATTGGGGTTGTAGGCCTTAAAAAGGAAGCCCAACTCAGCACAATGGCAAAATAAAAGGCTTTGGAAATGTAAAGAACCACAATGCGTATGTCACGGGTAAGACACGTTGTGTTATTTATTTTTATTTATTTGTTAGACTTTGGATTGAACAGCAGACTGCTAGTGGTTTTGACCTTTCTCAAATTAGTGAGGTGGATGTTATTTCTGGCTTCTTCATATGTAAGTTAGAGAAGAGGGCTAGACAAGGTGAATGTCAGTGTTCAGTGGAGACACCCATGGAAATTTGGCTTTTCTTGGATATCTCTTCTACTTTTAGTGAAACAGAGTTGGGGAGGAGGCAGCCAACTGGTTAGAAAGGATCGGGTTCATGTCTTCATCTGTTACTTCTGGAGTCCAGTCAAGGAGTATTTATGGAAGCCTGGCAGTACTTTCTCTCCTTGTAACCAAAGAAATTAAATTACCCCACCCCATTACCGGAATAAAATGTTAATCTTCACTGCAGATGCATTTTTAGATAAGATCTGTGATGTTTCTTTATACAGTCTGGCATGATGCTTAGCACCTGTAAGTCATTTGTCTTGCTGATTATGCTTGCAAGTAGACTGGAATAGTCCAACTCCTTGTAGGTAAGTAATGAGCTCCATTGCTCAAGAACAACATAAGAAATACGCAGTTGAGTTATTACGGAACTTGAAAATTCAGTAAGGGAAAACTCATCTATACATGAAGCAGGATTAATTTCATTAATCACATGCTTCCATTAGTGTAGTTTCCTAAATTTTGGCTTCTTCATTCAGGTTTTTTTGATATTGTATTGCCTACCAGGTTGCAGTATCAACCACTTTGGTTGTTAATATTAGTACCACTGCTATTTCAAGAATAGAGTAGGGCTTTAAGTTCCTTACTTAATTAAGCCAGAATAGGACTGAAGCAGTTAGAGTTTTCTTTTCCTGGCAGGAGAAGTAAGGATGGGGTAAGACACACCTAAATTTAAGCAGTTTTAATTTATTTTAGTAATCTCTGCTTGAAGAACATTGTGTCCCTTAAGAGCACTGAGGGAGAGAAAAGTTACATGTGGAAAAGTTACTCGTGTCTAAAGAACACATCAAAGAGGTCCATTTTTGTATTTGTTTAGAAAACAGCTCTCTCTCTGCATTTTGAATGATTCTCAACATGGTGCTTTCATGATGCATGCATTCAGCTCAGAGCAAAAAAAGGAAGATTCAAGCCCTCAAAGATCTGCTCCCCTGTAATCTTATTTACAGCCGTTTAAGACTAAGTCTGAAGTTTAATATTAAAGTAAATGTTGTTAACCCTGGAAAGTAAACAGCATGAGAGTGACTGAGCTTTTTTCCCTCAGGAGAGTGGACAGGGGGAGAGAGAAAAACCTTGAATAAAATAATTAATCAAATTAATTATTTCCTTTTTACCTACTCACGTATCTATGTTTCTGAACACTGAGCATTACGTGTCCTCTAGCGGAACAGTTCTCAGAATTCAGATTTTATACTGCAGAGAAACACTGCATTTGTAAATATGGGGAGGTGAACTGAGAAAGGGTATTGACAGGAAACTTCCCAGACAAGGAGATGCTGTGCCACGCTGAAACACATGCATATGATGGCTAAAAATATTACAGTTAAGTATATGAAGTAGCCTTTCATCTCATACTTAGTGTCTGAACATCACGAGCAAAGTGCATCATTTGGAACTGGTGCTGTCTGTTCAGTTCTGTTTGGGAGCATAAAGGAGATTGGGGTTTACAAAGGAAGAGCCCCTGAGCCCATCCCAAATTTCATCCCAAGCAGTAACGTATCTAATGATAGAATCAGTAAGTTCACTTCCTACATCTTCTGTAGCAAAAGATTTATAGAAATCAATGGTAGAATACCTAGACTTGTTCCCTGTGAACTAATGTTATAATAAGTACGATAGGGCAAGTATGTTTCTGTCTTTTATCAGTTCTCCTAAAACACAAGAACAAGAATATATCCAGTGAAATTGAAAAGCAATTCCTTGAGAAGGCAGAACCATTCTTACACTGCATATTTTGTCTTTGAACTTGCTACCATTAGATGTGAGATAAAAAAGGAGTCACAGTTGCAAAGTTTCAGAAAGTGTGTTTAGGTTCCAGTTTGACATTTAACTGATAAAATCCGTTTGTTCAGCATTTATTTAACTATTTTTCATCCTTTTGCCATCATCCAAGTAGTTGACTTCTGTCCTCTGTGATCAGTGTTACAACAGCTAATGTGTTTAAAATCAGCCAACAAACTGGAACGCTTTCTTTTTAGGGTTTGTCTAACATAGTTGTGTTTAACGGTCCCATAGTCTTTATAAAATGTCTAAATTAAATCAGTTTCTTTTATTTTGGTATAATTATTTTATTATTTCATTGTATTAATTAAAGCTTAATATTTTTTAAAGTGAAAATGTATTTCTTTGGTCTTGTCTTTCGTATTATATTATTTTCACCTCTTACTTTACTTTTTTTATATTTGCTACATCTTCCTTGCACTTTGACTCCTGTTTATTTGCCTTCTGTGCTGTCTCTTATGATGTTTGTAGGTAATATTCAAGATAGAGGATGCAAGTAGTTAGTATTTTTTTGTTACATTTAACGCATATCATTCTCCAGAGATGTAAAAGAAAGCGTTTGGCTGCTGAAGCTCTCAGATAAAAGCTAAAGTGACATACATATTTCATGCATCACATCAACCTGTTTTGCATGCCGCTGTCACCCTGCCTGAAGTTGTGCAAGATTAGACTCAAGCCATGCAAAGCAAACAAACAGGACAGGTATGTTGCTGCCTCTTTGAACTTTGTGTATCACATTGACTTTTCTGTCAGATATGCTTAAACTGGAAAATAACCAATGGATGTGAACTGCACTCCCATAAAAAGGCTCGATCGCCTCCCAGCCATACTCAGGAGCTGTGGTAGCATTTACTGGTATTGACCAGTCTTTGCAGCCTACTCACTCTGTTATTAGTATAATTGTTGAAAATGAGTCATGACTTAGCCCTTAAACTTATTTAAGATTTGTGTCTTTTCTATTAAATCCTGAACCGCCTCATCCTCAACCCTCACCACGTTTGTTCACATCCTGGCTGGAATTACCCCTGCGGGAAGACTCTCTCCAGCAAAGACAGCTCTACCTTGACATATTATGCAGTTCTTCAGTAACACGTAGCTGTATTTTGAGCTTGCAAACAGATTCTCACACATACGAGTAGTTGTTTAATTATGTATTTTTAAGTTACCGATTGAATTTTTTAAAAAGAGAAAGAAGGTCTCTTTGGATTTAGTTTCCCTAAGGTCTTGATCTTTTTTTTTTTCCCCACATTTGGAGGATAACTTGTCTGCTTCTGTGTAGATATTTTTAGTACAGCTGGGGAACCTGTGGGTCGTTGTGGCATATTTTCTCAGTTTAATCTGCCGTTACTTATGCTAATGAAGCCTGTGGCTCTGGGTTTGTTCTTCACTTTGGCATATCGCCACCTCTGCGGCAGAAGCCAAAGGTGACTTTATCAACTCCACCTGAGATGTTCTTTAAGCCCATTTTGCTTTTCCAGTGATGCAGCCCCAGAACTCTGCAAATGAGCCTGTCTCTTTCTCCTTGTAGGACCATGGATTTACAGCCTCCGATTTATTCTCCTCACTGTCTGGTGAAGTTCTAGAAAGCTTGTCTAAGCTTGCTAGAAGACTAGAAATTTATTTTTTGTATGGTGACTTTGGAAGTTTGGGGAAACTGAAATAAGGAAACATTGATACAAACATACTTATGCGTGTGCACATGTATTCCCTCTTCTACTGAGGTAATTGTATATCTCATCATGGAAATCCAGGAAGGAAAAATCTAAGATTTTTTGGTATCCCAACAAAGGAATTCCTGGTTCACATATTTCTGAGCCTGGGATTTCACATGGTTGGTGTCATTGAAAGCAGGGACAAAGGTGTTATTTGTCTTCTCCTACTCAAAGCAGCAGGAGAGCAGATGTTAGTAGGAATGGTGATAATAATCTGCAGTAGGAACAGCGGTGCATCTACCAGGAAAGATCCCTGGCTCACCATGTTTTCGACTGCTTTAGGGCACAACTACAATGTGCAGTGAAGAGAGCCATGCCAGCTCCAAATGAGCCAAATCTGGAACTGGAAGCTGTCTAGCTATGTTGCACAGGGGAATGGTGAATTTTCCAGGCCCACAGACTCCTAAAACATGCTGCATCCTAAGGATTTTTCAGATGATCAAAGGAAATAAGAGGGGGAAAAAAATCCCAAGGAAGTGCTGTGGAAAATTCATCAAAACGTGTGTGTGTGTGTACGTGTGTATACGTCTATGTACACATACAGATTCACAGACAGACAGATATTCATAGTACTCTTCATCCCTTTCCTGTCTGCAAAGTTTAAAATGTGGTGACCTTGTACATATTTTAATTTAGCTTGAGGATAAAAAATTGGCTGGAAAGCTATCATAACATATTTATTAATAAATGCAATCTCCAGTGCAAAATACTTCTTAATTTTCACTGTTGCCTTTAAGTTGAAAGCAAAGAAAAGCGACTCTCTTTAAGCTCAGTTTTTCCCCAAATTGGCAACATTTACAAATTCAGGAGCAGAACTAAATGTGTTTATGGCAGTCATGATAATTATGGAACAAAAAAATTAACCTAGCCAGGGAAGATAAATATCTTTGTATTCACTGCAGTGATAAACTGACTTTGGAATGCAGCCTGACAGAGAGGCAGATGAAATTTGATTTTTCTAGCTATACATAGCTCACAACAGGCCACTGTAATATTTTTTGAATCTAAATGTCCTGAGAACCACATGTTGTCTTTGTAGCATGGGTAGTTAATCTTTTATAATATTTAATGGGAAAAGTCTATAACTTTAATGATGAAAATAGGTAAAAGTCTTTGAAAGATGCCGAAACCAGAGACTGGCTTGAGCTGCAGAACATGTTTTTTTGCCTTAATTGTGAATTAAATCTTTCTCAAAGGCTCGTATTCCAGGTCGGTCTGTCTGTATAATTGAATTTCATTGGTATTGTGTAATGCGCTCTGTCTTAGTGAAAAGTCAGTAAAATTCTCCTAGGGGATAAAATCAGGTTTATCTGAGTTGTGGTTGACTGTGACAGAACAAGGCTGAATGTATATAATTTGTGAAGAAAAATACTGTTATCTTTTCCCTAAATTATGGAGGCAAGAAAGATAATATGATGATGGAGAAGTCAAGAACAGTTACTAATATTTGCTGGACTGGTTCTCTGTGTCACTGATGTACTGTTGACAATTATCTGCCCTCTGTTAGTTTCCAGTGATGTCCTCTATACATGGAGAGAAGTTTCACAGCAATGTTTATTCATTTTCTTAGCGAAATAAAACTGCTTCAACAGGTTCCCCTTCAAGAGAAGACTTCAGGAATTTCAGTAAGTCATGGAATCTTTGCTTCAGGTCTTCAGCAGAGTCTCTAGTGCTGGATTTGTGATCTGTACTGCACTCTTTTTCCTTCTTAGTTAAGAAGCACATAGATCTGCAGTGTCAGTGCAAGGCGGGGCCTTACAACAGCACTGTGTTCTTTTCCTAAGCTCTATCAGCCTCTGTCTGTGTGGGTCAGAGAGTTTAAGACCAGGGAAGACCATCAGATTGTTAATCCTGACCTCCTGTAAACGGCAGACCATCATGTTTCACATAGGTACTTCTTTGTTGATCCTGATAACTTCTGCTTGGCTAAAGCGTAGCTCTCAGAAAGAGATGACAACAAGTGCAGTATGCATTACTACGCTTGGCAGTGTGGTTGTATCAGTTAATCGCCCTTTCTAAACAGATACGCCATCTGTAGCTAAAAGCTTGCCTCAGCCTTTCAGCTCAGTCAGCAGGCACAGTATGTTACCTGCCACTACAAAAGTTTCCATTCTCAATTCTTGACTTTATCGATTCATTGACTTAGTGGATTGATGTGTTTGTTGAGGACTGGGACTTCTCCATGTCCCCAGCCAACATTTTTCTGTGATCTCTCCATGAGCACACTTCCCAAGTGTTTGTCTTCCCTTTACAAATCTGTTATTTCCCTGGTTTCCATCCTTTTCTCCACCCCTTGCATTCACTGTGTGTCAGCTACACAGTGAGTAGCACCTGGCACCTCCTCTTCAGCTGTACATAAATACACTACTCTGCTACTCTTGAACTTGGTCCTGTGGTGGCATACCAACACTTCTAATTGTAATAAAATTTAAGACCTAGTATTTAAGACGTGCTTTTGTAACTGGTACTTGAAAATAATTTTTCATCAAGACACTGTGACCTGTTACTGACTGAAGTGATTAGAAACAACTCCTTTCGATTACTGTATTTTCTTTTGAGGAGAGAAGAGAATGGAAGGCTTTATGATGACAGAAAATCTGAACTATTTCTTAAGGAAGGTTACAGTTTCTAAAAAGACAAAGAAGTGTTATTGTTGGGAAAGTTATGCTTAAGTTACCAGTCTTGAATTAAGAGCCTTATCTTCTTCCCCCTGGCTTCTTCCAGTGTCTGTCTGCACCTCAACCTAAGGCTCCCTTCACCTTTTGAACTATAACCAAGTCATTACGCTTTTGAACTTCATTCATACAGACATACAGAAAAATCTGGCAGGCCTCTTATACCGGTATTTTCCCTTCATTCCATTTATTACATATTGCTTTTTTAAATTCCTTATTGCTGCGACTCATTGTAGAAGAACAGCTTCTTCAAATAGTTTCCTTCAGCTTCAGAAGATGATACCTTTTGAAGCGCTGCGTGTATTTACTCTCTGGTGGTGGCCACTGCTCTCTCTGCATCTTTGTTTCAGTTCATTGTTTCTCCCACATCCCAATGGAAGGTGAAAGGTGGATTGTCTGTTTTGGACATGGGCTCGATTCACGAATCTTTAGTTTTATTTTGTCGTCATAGCATAGATGTTTCAAGTAGGTAAATACATTAGTGCTTATAGCTTTATTAATAACTAAAAATATTTTATTAATAATTTAAATCCCATATTACTGTTACTATAATATACAGCATTGTTGACTGGTACTTCTGCTAATGGGCAATTCCTTTAAGAAGAAGATCCGCAAATTATTTCAGTGATTTCTGAGACCTTAAGGACTAATAGAGCTAACAACACTATTGATTGTTTTTCTTCTCCCAGATTTTGTTTTGATGCTGGTTACTGCCCTGAACAGAGTTTTGAGACCAAAGTTTACTTGCTGCTGCTCAGGGTTCATGTTAAATCTTGATTCAGCATAACTTCTGAGTATTTGAAAACTCTATGTATGCCCTGAGCTTTGACTTGAATGTATTTTTTTTAGGCAGAAATTTTTGTGCTGAGGCAGTTGGGTTCATGGAGTTCTAAAACTCTACAAGACAGAGGCTTTCTTCTCAGAAGCTATAAGCTGTACAGCATCCAATTCAGCAATCATTTTTTATTCATGCTCTCAAATGTCCAAATAATTTTCGTATCTCTTTTATATTTGCTGTGTCATAATGCGGTATGTAATGTAGCGTGCTTTGGTATGACGGTCAAAATGTGTTAAAAAATTATTTAAGCATTCAAGATGATTGAAAGTGTTAGCAGAGCCCTCTGTGCATCTCTTTAAGTCTGTGGAAAGTAGTTCTGTTTTAAAAATACTTGCCCAAATTCTTGGTAATGAAGGTGTAACCTCAGCAAGGTTTCAGCTGTGAAACTCAGTTCAGAATTGGGCCACATTAACACAGAAGCAGCTCATCAAGTTCCTAGAAGTGATTTAAATCTTATTAGTGCAGGTATTGTGTGATATTGAAGCTGACAGGTTCTTCACTCGGGCGAGACTTAATCAAGGGGTTTTTTTCGATTTTTTTTTTTTTTTTGAAAAAGGATAGGAGCATTGTTATGCAGCAGCCTTCAATAAAGGTCAGAGATTTCTTTGGACATAAGCCTCTACTGCTGAAGACGCTGCTGAAGATATATTATTAAAGGAGGAACTAGAAAAAGACCTGTTAATATGCCAGCAAACCTCTCAGCTCCCCATAGCCTCTTGAAGGCCCTGTTGAATTTCAGCATGGTTATTACCAGTCACATCCGCCTCTTCCTGTATTGTCTTTTGCAGGCAGATACTAGCTCCCTCTGTCAGCGCCCTGAGTGCAGATTTGTTTACTCTGATCATGCTCCAGATGCACTAAAAACTGGGCATGCTAACACTGTGATAAACTAATAGATCTTACTAGGTTTAGTAGTTTGGCTTTAACAGGTTTTTCTTTTTTTTTTTTTTTTGGTTGGTTGGTTGGTTTTTTAACTGGCTTTGTAGTTTAATAGCTCAGCTACTCACCAGGGCCGTACAAATTTCATTTGGCTCAGGGCATTGGTGGAGCAAGTTTGGATGTGCCTGGAGAGTAGGCAGCAGGTATTTGTATTTACCTTGGAAAGACCAAGAAAGACCAAGAAGACCCAGAATTGAGTTTCCTTGAGCTCTGCCTGCCAGTGCTAAGGAAAAAGTGGATTATCTTAAAGACAGATCCACTGACTGCAAAGGCCAGTTGGGGGTCATTCCTGAAAACTGGTTCTTGTTGGAAATGAGAACTGGAAATTTCTCCTGATGACAAGGGACGTAAAAGGTGGAAATGGCCCAAAGAAGACAGGGAGTGGTAAGGGTGAGTGAAAAAAAGCTAAAAATGTGATGAAGAAGAAGAAGAGGAAGAAGGTGAGCATGGTGGAGAGGTGGCCTCAGACAGGGGTTACTTTGCCAGCCACAGGTAGAACATACGTCTGGGAAGTTTGCATCCGGGAATGCTGTGAGCCATACAAAAGCCTACACCTTAGCAAAGACTGCAGATTTCAAGCAATTGTAAGGCAGAGAGACAAGTATTTTATTTCAGATTACCTCAAAGTCCCAGCAGAGTAAAACTATTCTGTGAGTATTTCAGGTAATAGGAGTGTCTCGAAAGACTTCCACCTGCAAAATAGCCACCAAATGGAAACTTTCTCTTTAATAACTCATCTGCCTTTAACTGCAGCTGCTCCAGGGGCCAGATATAGAATGATTACATTATAAATATCAGGTTTCCATGGTAGACCAACGGTAAGCTAAAATGTCAGTTTGCCTAGTGCAAACACTTGACATATGTTGAGCTGAATAGGGAGTAATGAGGTTGGAGACTGTCTATTTGCTCCTGGTCATCTCTCTTTGGAAATTTTTTTCTGGGTACACTTCTGACAGGGAGTAGATGGCTGGCATTATTTCATCTCCTCTCTACAGAAAACATTCACCTACTTAATGTGTGAGGAGCTGAACTGCTAATGCTCTGTGTGAACTTTTCTCGTGGCTGGACTGTCAGAATGATTCTACTGTGGTTTCAATGAACTAGATATGAGGCCAATTACACCCTATAAAAGCTGTAATGGTTAATTAAACTATAGCTCTTACTTCAGTCGGTCAAACCTGAAGGCTACTGACTATACTAGGTGTATATCTGAAAGTGAAGCGAGACTGAAGCGCGCAAGGCTTCTTTCCTTCCTAGACACTTTGCTTTAATATGCCCAGATGAGATGAGCAGCTGAATAGATTCAAGAACATTTACTTTTTAAGAGACAGGCAGCTTACTTAATGATTCCCAACCTGCCCCTTTCATTCCTGTTTCTAATGCACCACCACTTCCACCATTCTCACATCAAAGAAGAGATGAAAATGGCACCCTACAGAGATCATGAACGCTGCTCTAAAAGTGCTAGCAATGAGAGGTTGATTTTTAGTTTAATATGAAGCCTGCAAGCAGCCATTGCCTGCTTTCTGCCCTCCTCCCCATGTCCTTTCTCCGGGGGCGCAGGTGGCTGTGGCAGCACTGCAGCCCTGTGTTTACCTGGCGTGTTCGGCTCCTGCACCCACTGCGGTGGCTGAATGCCAGAG
>VXBO01004054.1:2476-41255 GCA_013400135.1 Rhinoptilus africanus
CAATTCTCTTCTCTGTTATAAAACAAAACTCCAGCAGCTCACAATTCCAATGAATACTCCAAACCATTCTCAGTTCTACAACATACAGGAAAAACGCCATGATGATTTTGCAAAGAATATAATTAATAGTTGCAAGTTACTACAACTTTGTAATGACTACAAGATCTAAAGCATTCAATTTTTTGCCTATATAGAAAGGATTATGAAAATATGCTTTACTAAATCATTATGAAAAGAATAGCTGTTCTTGTCTCTGTAGAAAATCTGAACAGAAATCTGAACAATGCCGATCAGATCCATATAGGATTCAGGTTCAAACTCATTCAACTGAAGTTTAGGAGCACGAAGATTCGATTTTGCCCATGCCTTAACATACTTTCACATTAAAGGAAAACTTCTATTTGCAATAATCTTAGCAGTGGAAACCATGGCACACAAAGAAACAACTATCCTTTCTTGATTTTGGCCATAATAATTCTTTTAGCCACTCACTGATACTTGTTTTTCTTAATAAAGCAAGCAAAACTCTACTGCATTGCCTTGTGTTTTAATACGTCATGATAAAGGCGCTGCTGGCCATTTTAAGCTAAGTAGCTACCAACACTGATTTCACCTATCTGTTTAATCCTGCCATAAGTTATATGTGTAAGATAAAGCAGTCACACCCAGTCAGTTCTCGTGCCTGGAGACCAACAATGAACACCAAAAGATTTGATCACAGGAAACTAAAGATAAAAAAGCAACCACCTGCTATCTTCTTTTGCTACAGGGAAGGAAAAAAAAACAACAAAAAAGGCCTACCCTGAAAGAAAAGGCCCTCCTTGTTTCTGGAAAAAAAAAAAAAACATTTGCTCTACACTACTATGTTTCTTAAAATCTCTGCTCACTTTTTTGTTCTCTTCCCTTTGAAGTTAGGGGTGGGGTGAAAGAATAGGGAAAGAAAAGTGAGTAAAACATTGGTAATTTGTTTAGCTAGTGATGCAGGCTGTTCTCCGATCAAATTTTGTTTCCCAAAGGAAGATATCAGTTTTAAATTACGCAGCAAGCAGGCAAGAGAAAGGAAGCAAACAATCAAAACCCTCCCAGGAGGGGTAAGAATAAGGCGAGAACTCCAGAGATCCTATTTAATAAATAAACACCTTCATTTCTGTAAGTTAATTTCACCACAGGAAATAAGTTTAGTTTTAATTATATTGCCTTATGTCATGTTTTATAAAAGGTACATGAGGCTCATTGACTTTCTCTTATTAAAGCCTTTACATGCTGCAGAGATGTTGCATGTAGATTAAATCTCAGCAGAGCCCTAGCAGAGTGCACAGCGATGTAAGATGCAATACTTTTATTGTTATCCCACACCCGTGACAACCGCTGAGATTAAAAACAAGATGTTGTTGCAGTTGACTTTTTTTTTTTCAAAAAAAAGAAGATCAGACATAAAGAAAATATAAAAGATACCTATACACACAATGATAGAATATACCATCAATTCAAAGCTTTTGCTCCCACTGATTGGGGAGACGCACAGTCTTCCAGAAGTCCAGAAGCTTAAAAGGTATAGGAACCAAAAGAACCAAAATAATGTCTTTAAAAGTTAATTTCCAAAAAGTGCAAATATAGAAATTGCAGTTTAGACACACCAGGTGAGCCATATTCCAAGAGCTGGGTAATGTTGGCATAGCGTTCCTTGACCTTCTGGCAATGATCTCTACCATATGGCATCAAGTCAGTGAATGCAGCAAACTGTGGTAATCCCTGGGATTTCTATTTTGAGTGCCTTAGGAGGCAAAAACTAATATCACTGCCTTTTTTTTTTTTACTGTGGAAAAGTAGAGTTATGATACTACCACATATGATGTGCATTCACCGCCACCACTTTTTTTTCCTCCCTCCCCAGTCTCAGAAGCTTTCACTTAAGACAGCAGTTCCCATCCTGATACTTTTGGTTGAGTAACAAATGTTTGGAAGCACCCATAGATATTTCTAGAGGCTTTACATGACCAATAGGTAGCTTGTTCTGCAGCCTGATGAGGAAAAAATTACAAATACCAATGTTGAATTTGCGAAGATTTCTTTAGACTTTTCCGTAACTACACATGCAGTGATTCAGTAGGTTCCAGAAGAATGAGAACACAACGCTGTGACTGAAACCACACAACAGACAAGAAGTCTATTTATATGCCAGGCTGCTTTTTACTTAAGCAAAGAGGGCATGAATTTCTTTTGCTATCAGCCTAATACCTCTCAGGATTAAACAATTATTTTAGGAAGGGGTAAAACTCTTATATAGCATTGACAACTTCAAATGAGATGTAAAATCCTGACACACGCTCTTCATATGTTGCTCTTTACATTACTGTATAGGATTTTCACCTCAGTTCCTATTACCAACATTCATAGTATCTATGGAACAGGTTATAAAAATTAAAGAAAGGTTTGCCAAAATCTCTGGCAGCCATTACCCAACACATCTGCTCCCAGTTACTCATCCATCTCTAATTCCCATGTGCAAAGTTTGCAACTGAAAATTAAATAGATAAATAAAGCATTTCTTTGCCAAACTGCCTGACACTCATTCTTCTAGCTGTTTGCCCTTAGTACAATTCAGAGCATCAGAGCTTTGATTCAATTTTTAACAGAAAAACATTAAAAATTCCCTTTAAATGCTCTTCCTCATACTCGTGAATAATCAACAAATAATTCTGGTGCTCAAATGACAACAGGCAAGGCAGTGTTTTAAGAGAGCTTGGCATCCTCATAAGATTAGGATGAGCTAATATGTAATTACCAATAATATCACATACCCCAAACTTCAAAGGAAATCTTCTTTTATTAGTAGCAGATGGAAGAAACAAAGGGAACCAGACATTCACTAGGGCCGTTCTCTCTCTCTGATGTCAAAGAAGAAATTCCAAGATGCATTTTTAGAACTCAGAATGCTTCGACATCGTCACACCTTTGATATTTTCCAAACCCTATGCTCCTTACTCTAAACCAGTTGTCTTTTATGATCCACGGTGGTGCTCTGAAGAAGTGCAGAGGCAACTTAAAAGAAAACAGGAAGAGAGTTAAGGCTGTCAAAACATGGTGAATTTTGAATACACAATTGAGAACTCAGAGCATTCAAACATGCTGTCTTTACTAGCTACATTAATTCAACTAATTTAAAGAATTTAGAAGTTTTCAAAGAGCGCAGCGAATAGGCCAGCTGCAGGTCATACAGGTGGCCTACTCCAAGTTGCACCAACCAGTAAGAGTTCTTTTTCCTCAAGCTTTCCAGTCATTATTCTGTTGCTATATTCTTTCTAATTTAGTCAGCAGGAGTGTCTGCCTCTTTCAATCCTATCATATACACATCTCCACTGAATTACAAGGCCTCAAACAACAACCACCAACCAACCAACCACACACAAACCCAAACAACCCACAACACACCCACCCCTCCAGGAGTAGTGTCTGAGTAATACATACCTACATACCCTGCCTGAGGGATTCTATTATTTTATCAGAATACATTAATGGGAGAGGAAAAATATTGTTACTAGAGAACTGTGTATTACCTACAAGTTAGTCACCATCCATGCTTGTCCTGAGAACTAATTTTCAGGTTGCAAAACTCTGATGAGTTCTTTTCTTTACACGTTTTACAACATCTGCCCATAAATTATTTGGTATGTTTTTCTCCTATACGTTAAAACTTGATTGCTAAAGATTATATGAACAGATACCCAGCTAAAAACGCTCACAGAAATTCTGCATAGCTTGAGGCAGGAGACTGCATATAAATAACTGCAAAACACTGTTTTATCTTTGAGGAATAAGTTCTAAGGGAAGATTTAGAAGGGACAATATTTTATTCTACCAGTGCAGGATCACCAGGTATAACGAAATACAGAAGAGGCCTAAGGCTGAAGCTGGCATTTTATCTTTCCTGCTTATTGCTGTTGAGGCAGGTAAATAATATATAATTAAGATTTAAAGTTCCATACATCTACGTATCCTTACAATCAAGTTTATCCCACCTTATTATGCTTCATTCATCTTCACATGCACACGAAGACAAGTTCTTTACATCCCTCTTTTTCAGATATTCAGATATCTTTTTCAGCTATTTGAACACATTGATGAGATTCCCCGCCTGAACCTTCTCCATGCTAAAGAATCCTAGCGCTCTCAGCCTCTCCTCGTAGAAGAGATGCTCCAGTCCCTTAATCATCATAGTGGCCCCTTTGCTACTCTCTATCCAGTAACTCCAGCTCTCTCGTACTGGGAAGTCCAAAGCTGGGCACAGTATTCCAGGCGGGGCCTTACTAGTGCCAAACAGAGTGGAAGGATCACCTCCCTCAGCCTGCTGGAAACACTTCTCCTGAGGCAGCCCAGGATCCTGTTTTGCCACAAGGGCATGCTGCTGGCTTCATGTGCCATTTTCTGTCCGCCAGGACCCCTCTGGAGATTTGCAGTCACATAGGCAGAGGGGTTTGCCTGTGCCCCACAGCAGAGTCACCCATTACTATCACTCACTGCTTCCTCCTGATGGTCTTGCATGGCTCGGGCTCAGCTGGGTCCAGATGCCTTGCTTGAAAGCATACTCAACTCCTCCTCAGCTTTGAAGACAGTAAACCTGTCCCATAGTTGTAAGCCTTCATGTGGAGCTGGAGTCACCAGCTTCCACCCTTAACCTCTCCTAGAGCTTGCCCTTACTGTTCTAAGGACAGACTCTGCAGACTTCACTGCAGTTGGGCTCTGGGGCTCTTGAAGTTGTTGCATCTCGGAGAAGATCCCATCTCTTTTATTCTCTCTTCTACACCACAGCCAGCTGGCTTCCTCCTTTAACTCCTCCATCTGGCAACACAGATCTCCAAAAGCCAGCACACCACCTGCCAGAGAGAAGACCATCCCTCCTGGCCTTAGGGAGAGACCCCAGGCAGTCCCTGCAGCCTGGGACATGGGGGCTGCGTCCATCATCTGAAGCTGTGTCTGGGTCCCAGCCCCTGCCCTGGCAGCGATGGCTGCTCCAACACTTGCTGGGCAATGTGCCCTGTGGTGCGCCACCACCATTCTCGAGAACGTTTAGGCTGGTCTGAGCTCGGATGAGCTGCCACAAAGGCAGCTCTTGGGTCAAGGGCAGCTGACTGAGCTTGTCAGAAGCTCCTAGAGGTCCCTCAGGATAGCCCTATGGCTCCCCTTACCTTATGCCCTTGAGCTCACCTGGCAGCAGCAGGCACCAATCTAGCACTAATGCCAAAAATTACAGAAACTTGACTGGCCATTTATTCTATTGCTTCTCTGATTGGAGAAAAAAAAAAAAAAGATATTTTGACAGTGACATTTAAGAGCGTTATCTTATATATAGAGAGAATCAAGCCCTAAGCAAACTGCTTTTCTTCCTTTAAACAGAGTGCACTTTAACACCACAGAGCATGCCTTTAGAAGTTATTATTATTAAAAAAACCAAAGCCACTGGGATCTATGGTGTAAAAGTAATGTACAACTCTGTAAAAACAAACCGAAGCTGTAAAAGTAGCGGGTGTTTCCTAAATAGCAAGGTTTAATTGTCTCCCCCAAGACAGAGGAAAAACCCCAAAGCCATCAGTGGAAGGTTTACCAGATCTGACACACACTTACAAAACTGCAAACAGATTTTGTTAAACAATGCTCAGCTACCTACAATAAAGAGACAAGCCTATCTTACTTCTAGAGAGAGGCATATGCTAATTTTTATCATATTCAAATCAATTTTGAGTCTGACCACAACAATATTCTTTATGTTTAATTAGCACCACCCTCCTGTCACTTGATTTGTGTATTATAAAATTGAGCAGTTTTCACTAGCATTATCAATCCTCCCCACTATATGAAATCCATGTAAATGAACACAAGCATTTTTGTTCTTTAAAAAGGAAAAATAATTTGACTTCCTTCACTTTCCTTCATTGCTCAGTAGAATTACAAAGCAAAGTAAAGCAAGTGGCTAGCAAAATAATAGTACTCCATTGTCTTCATAGCAAACAACACTAGAATCCACTGGAATAGAAAGAAATTAAACTTTTTTTTTTTGTTAGACTAGAATATTGTGCACTGGCTAGCAGACATTTGGAAAGACACAAAAATTCATTCTTATTGTCCATAGAATTTGCTACTGGAGGCTTCAAAGATACAGATGGAAACTTAGCTGGATGAATAGGAGAATGTATGTACCCCAAAGCGTTAGGAGGCTGGGGACAGAGGAGCTGGGCTTTGACTAGGTGCTGAGAGTAAGTTCAGTGTTTATATATGCTTATAATATTCAAATTAATTTCCATAGAGACACAACTTAACTTTCTCTAAGGTAAACAGTACAAAATCCATCTTATTTCCACTTATATTTTCCATTTCGTATTCAAGGTATGTTGCAAGAGAGACACTGTGCCACATTAATTTCTTGAATTTCTTCTTGAAATTCATTTTCTTGAATTTTTTTCACTTCCCTGTTCTACTACAGTTCAACAACGTGTACCAGTCAATTGTTCTCGATAAAGGCATGGTCTAGAGGAGACAGCCGGTGAGCTGAACTGTATTTCTACTTCAGCAGCTGAGACATTCGGTAACCTTGGATGTCTTCTGAACTTTCTGAGAGAATACTTATGTGCATCACGGAACACTTGAAGGCATATTACCAGGATCGGTTCATAGCTGCATGCCATAGCTAACATGACTAACATGTGACAAGCGCTCCAGATTTGGCTAACATACATACGAATCAGCCCTAATTTACATCTCATTCACAAGTCTTCCTGATGTAGATGGGGAAACAAGGCACTTCAGTCACACAAGTGTAAAAGCAGTGGGGAAACTAGACTTAGGTCGTTTTCCTGTCCATGGCTTTAATGACTTCCTCATACACAGCACAACAGATCATACTACATTTTCCACCTGTACCACTATATTCATGCATATAGCCTAAAGCAACACAAGAATATTAACTTTAAATTACAGGACTTTTACGATATTAAATTAGGTTTTTATCACGTTAAATGTATAGAGCACGAAAATGGTAAAGCATGAGACTTTTTGCCAACAGAGCAAAATTTTCAGATTATGTTAGCATTTAGTATTTCCATTTTCCAATAACGGCTGTAAGCACAAGGGGAACGTTCCCATTTCTAAGCTCTTAAATGCCATAATAATCATGCTAGTAATAGCAGAATGTAGATTTTAGCTTTGGATTTAGTAAAAATAAAGGGGTGGAGAAGCAAAGCTCCGTGGAAAGTAAAAACCTCTCAACAGTTTGTGACTGTAGGAAAATACAGCTACCAGCACTCAGTTGTGTCTTAATAGTGCTGCAGACAACTGGTGTCGCGTTATCTCCTCTATGAACACAGTTAGGCACCAGCAGCCAAAGCAACACGATTCTTGTCTTCCTATCGTCTCATACTCCATATGAGCGCTTTTATCACACCAGTGATATCCATTAAGAAAGGAAGGGATCCAGCCGAAACACAGACCAGCCAAAAAGGAGGAAAAAAAAAAAGGCAGGGGGAGTGGTGCGTGCAAGTAATTTTCAAGCAAATCAGCCCTCCAAATCAGCCTACATGAAGACAACCCAAATACTTGAGCCTCCATTACTGAAACTGCTTTTCATATAACGGAGACAATTACTGCTACTACAGAAGTTAAATTTACTCTGAAATTAAAAGTAAATGGCATTGAACTGGTCATGTTCGCAGGTCTAAATTCAAAATCAAGATTCCTACTTGCAACTCATAAAGTAGTAGTCTGAATATAAAGAAGAAAATAATATGCCTACACAAAATACAGCATACATGAAAGCTTTTATTATTTTAACTTTGTATACTTTTAGCATAGTACTATACATTAAAAAAAATGTTGTGCTCTTAAAATGAGTTTTGTCAGTATCAGACTATCCAATGGGGTCCAATTTTACTTTGCACGAAAACCAGATGCAACGTTCAAGATGGATCAAGTGTCAAACTAGTCTTCTCATGTAGACTATCCAAACATTGTCCAAAAAAACGTTTTAGAACCCTTTACCTTCATATTCCGTAAACTATCTCTTAGGAATAGTTTTGGACAGATTCTAGTAGTACTCTTTGTCCACCTACCACTGAGAGCTACTACTTGTGACAAGGTTCATAATTTTCATTGGGTCACAAGGCCTTGCACATCATTATTATATAGTATTTTGTAGCTACCAGACCTGAGGAAAGTTTCATTTGTGTGAGAAATCCTGATGACTGCCAGCACACAAAAGCTGTGGGTCTGTGCTATCTATTTAGTTGTATCTGTCCAGCATCGCAGGTCATAAAGTGTGTTCTCACATTTTGAAAGCTACTATGTGACTTAGTTTTTCAGAAAGCCTCCTGCTACCAGATTCTGTTCTACCGATGTCTGTGACGAACATCCCTCTCTGCGGGGGAGTACGGTGGGTCCGTGGACCCCTTGATTGAGGGTATGGAGTCAGAAATTGACCTTGCAGATGTTAAAGTGTATCCGTGAGAAAGAAGGGAGTAGAGAACATCCTGGGAAGTAAAACAACTCGGAGGAACCAGCTAACTGCAGAACAAGAGACTGACAAGATAAGGAGCAGCTGTGTCGCTTGTGAAGATCAACCAATGATATATTGTTGGGACAATATGTAAGCAACAGTAAAAAGACACATGTGTTAAGAAAAGTATATAAGAAAGTATGTGTGGCAATAAACTCTCTCTTTTTCGTCTTACTGCTTAAAGACTGCCTTTGATGTCGCTTTTCCGTCTCAACCGCAACACCACTCCCTGCCTTAGTTCTATCCTTTGTTGTTTTACAATTTATACATTTTAAGAGGAACATAGTACATAACAAGGAGAACATACATATTGGCAGTCACCTATACAGTATATTAACTCAGTGTTTGCATTCTCCCCTACACTTCTACTCTTTATCTCTGTGAATTAATAACTAGTACTAGATGGAGATATAGGAGATCGTGACAGGGGTCTGACTATATTGTCTTACATGTAACATGTTCATCTGACGCCTAAAATGGGTACCAGAAATGCTTTTGCATAGTGTGAGTTTGTAGAGAAATAACCTCTGTACCAACTACCAGCATTAAGCCAGACACACACACATACACACAAAATAAACCAAAAATCTAAAATATTAACATCTCGGTGACACCGTATGATGTGCCACTGGTAAAAGACACAACCGTATCTTTCTCAAATTAACTTTTATCGTCCTCTTAAATATCATGAGTAATTCCAAGCCTCTTCCCAATCCTAAACAAACAGCTACAAGGCAAGAACAACAGTGCCAAACATTCAGTCAGTCTGGCAGAATGAAAATAACAGCAGAAGCAGTTGCATTTCATCACTATGTGCAACTATGTTATTTTACTAGTTTGTAAAAGCAAAAATTCTACAGATGCATCATTAAATTATGTTTTCTTTGGAACCATGCACAATGCTGGCAAGGAATAAACAACAAATTTAAAGTAATTTAATTATAACAATATTAATTTCGAAATAGTTTCCAGCATCTGTATTGCTAAGAGGCATGTGAATGTCTCAGGTATCAGCAGCCAAATAGTTATCAATATTAATCACTTCTCTATCACTGTTTTCCAATGACTCGTACAACCCACTAGTCAAGTTCTGAGAGAAAGGAAGGACAAGTTTTTCTAAAATTTATGATTGCTTATTTAGCCAACTTGTGTTCCAAATGGAAATCTACACTATGATTCTTATGCCTGATGCTACAAAATGAGACAGCGGAATCACGAGTAGGTCACTCAGTTGGGATTAAAGAGGTTATACTTACTGAATATTACTTTTGCTCTAGGTCAGCTAATGTTTTACTGCATAACAGCAGGAAATTTGCCTCTTGCATGATTTGGTCTCCTGTCTTTGAAAAGAAAAAAATATTTACATGATCCACTGAACTGCTCTTTGAAGCAGAGTTTAAACACCTCACACTTCCCATCCAACCTAATGGAGGGTCTGATCTCCTGAGATGTAGCACATCTTCCACTAAATACCACACGTTACAACTTGCAAAACATCCCAGTGATGTGCAGCAACCCCGGAACCAATCTGCACAGCTCACTTACAGCAATTCTGTGTTGTAGGAACAGTACCTCTTTGTAAGACTTAGGAGTAAAAGGTTACATCAACCTAACAGAAAAATAAGTATTTTTTCATTCCCACAAAAAAAAAAACACCACTAAACCCCAAACACATCATCACCCTCTGCCCATCAATAGAAAATAGGTAAATAGGTCAATAAGAAATGTCTGATCAATTTTGGCGTTTGATTCCTTTATAAAACACTGTCATATCTATCAACAGGAAACATGAGTGCTTTAATAAAGCACTTGAAGAATAACAGACATCAAATCTGCTATTCTCTGGACTCCTGTGAAATCACTGAATGTTGTTTTCAACGCAGCATAGGAAGAATGATGCGTAAACTGTGAAAAACTGCTCACAAAGATATGCAGGTGTTGTTTTCATGCAAATCACATTATGCATGGCACAAAAAAAGAAGATCATTTTAAAAGTTTGAGAACATTTAACCAAATTGTTCCTGAATCACTAAATGATAATTACTTCCAGAGATTACAGACCTCTTAAAAGAATGCTACCACCCCAAACCATCAGCAGTTGTACAGAGGCTGAAATGTAATGGCAAGGTTCAGCATTAAGGTGAACCTATTTTTGCATTTGTTGCAATGTAAAGCTAATAAATGAATGCTGCGAATTTGGGGGCAATGAGAGATGCCATGTTATCTGACAGATTAGCATGTGAAGTAAATGAAACTGTCACACAGAGATGACTGCTAACAGAATCAAATTTAGATTTAAACTGAGCCCTGGAAATATCTTTTAGAAAAGCTTCAACAACGAAGAATTCACCAACTTCTCAGAGGGCAGGAGGTCATGTATTACACCAAATCAATCAGCTGTGCCCCTCCACTGAAATACAAGAAATGAAGAGCTAAAAGCGACTGAAATAAAAAAAGAAGTTCTTAAAAGAAAGAGTGAGACTATAACTACGGTCATGGGTCACACCATTTAAAGACAGCAGAAGCACTATTCCAATGAGTGCAAGATGAGGTCCAGAGTGATCCATTTCTTTCAGAAGATCAGAGCACTCTTGGAACGCTGCAGAAACCAGACATAGTGCCCTTGTTTCTTATCACATTAGGAAAAGTTCTTGTAGCTCTAGCAAAACCACAACTAACCTCACAAATAGCTGCCAACAGAATGTAACCAACTAGTCTTCCTTGTTTACCAGAACTGAGATAGTCATTTGTTTTTAAAGAAAAGGTTACTGTATTTTGAGCTATATATAGGTAAGAAATAACATTGCAAGATTCTAAAATGTGAGCTTGATGGAAGGCTTCCCCAGGCTTCTGACTGAAAGGGATAATTAATATAATGCAACAACAAACTGCCATTACCTACCAGGTTACTACATATGCCAAAGAGGCAAAAGTAGGCTCTTCACATTGGAATGCATTGGAACCGGTTAACATTTCATTATAAAAGCTACGTGTACACATGTACACGCCTATACACAGATGATGGTTCATTCTGAGAAAACTTCTTCCCCAAAGAAAAACATTTCAGTAAAACTCTCCCAAATCCCTCATACTGTGTTCTTCTACTTCTGAGAAGCAATTCCTTTAAGTGTTCCCCTCTTCATCTATTCCCAGAGCAAAGCATATCTCCTTCCAAAAAAAATATTTTTTTTCCAAATTCATCTAGTCTACCTTCTTTCCCTCTCCAAAAAACACTGGGCAGTGTCTTTCAGAACTGTTTTGATTACAGAATGCCAGACCATTATAGAACTAAATGGGGGTTAGGAGTGGAGGGGGGACCAAACATGCAAGCATACAGCTAAACTAATACTTGAATTAAACAAAAAAATTATTTAATCCATCAATAAAGTCCAGCATCAGATGATCAGACAGAACCCACAGGATTTCAGCACAAGGCAAACATCGGTGCTACTAGACAACCACTTCAGAAGACTACCGTGTAAACAGAGATTCTCTCTATATTCGGAATGTGCACCAGTTTGTACCGTAAAAACATAAAGCTGTTTTGGATGAGCATCTCTGAATTCCTTCTGTGGCACACCGTAGCCAGCTGCAGTCAATCTGCTCTATAATACCTTTAATTTGTCGGGCATAGAAGCAGCAAGTGGGATGCAGCGGGAAAAGCAGCAGAAATGGCAGGCGTGCACCACCCAACAGGCATCAGGCAGCATCGTCACAGCCTTGGCGTCGTTCAAGGCAAGCGAGTCGAGGTTGTACAAGCCTCCCAGATTGCCTCCCTGCAGTTCTAGATACTTAAGTAGCAGAATACAATCGCTCCTTTTTCTGGCATTCAAGGATACTTGGCCTACAATTTTTTTCCTCCAATATTAAGAGCAGAATAGAAAGACCTAACAACTGCGAGTGTGTACAAACAAAGGAAGTGCTGTTCTCAAGATAATTTTAAACTATACTTTAGCCAACATTAAATGATTTTCCAGTATTTTTAAGCATGACAAACTTCAATTGTATTTTTTCCAACCTGCAAAAATCAAAAGTAACGTTACAATGAAGCAGAAAATCTGCATACGTATGAAGAAGTCCTCACTGTTTAAGTCAGAATTATCTCTTTATCATCACACTTTTTCCTTGATTCAAATAGAAACTTTATATAATTGCAAGGAGGCCTGAGTAGAAAGCATACAGCAGTTACTAATATTTATAAACATGTCTTCCCTAAAGACAAACTTAGTCAATTACTATGAAATAACCAAGACACCCAAATGATCCGAGTTATGAATAACTAAATTTAAAATGGCAATCTCTGCATTCAACATTTAAAAAAAAAGGAGAAAATTAATATAGCAAAGTTGTGTGCTATTAATGGACAATTTGTCTATTATTTATCTATTGCTTCTAAATATCATTGTTTAATCAGCTATTCAAAACTCATACTGCAATTTTTATGAGAGCCTGCCACCATTAGGGAAATACAGAAGAAAACGGGTAATAGCCCCCTAGGGTCCAATATATTTTTGACAATGGATTTTAAAACATATGCCAAAAATTAATGAGGCAGAAATGGAAACAGATTGGGTAAAGTTTGAAATAGCTTAAAGTGAAAGATATTTATTATAAATTATTTTTGTACTTTGCTGAAATAAAAAGTCAAGAAAATAAACAGGTAACATTACTGTTGTGATAAACTTGGTTCAAAAACAACTGAGGAAATGTATCACCACTGCAGTTAAGAGGCCTGACAAGAACACTGACAGAGTTGTATATTTTAATTTAAGATTCTTGGACGGATACTCTGAAAAGCAGGTGCACTTTAAAAATTGTGCTTCCTTTAGTTTCCCTACCAATCCATTAGAGCTTCATGACAAAATTTACTCACACTCCAAAAATAACAACATCTTACAAAGATGAGTGTGAGAAATAATGTCTATGTTACTGGTAATCTTTATTTTTCACAACAGGACCTGTTCAATATGAGCAAATTGTCCCATGAATGCAAAGGGGTCTACAGGCATGTGACAGAGTATGCAAGGAAAAGGATACTTGAGGTTTAATAAGAGAGAGACAAGTAGCACCTCACAATTTTGGATAATGTGTTTATGAGGTAAACAGGACTGGTGGCATTCCTCACAGGTGGTATCCATTGCCTTTTTCCATTCTTTTCTATTTGCTGATGAATATACATCAGTGTCTTAGAGTATTACGTAAGCATTCTGCTTAGGGAGTATAATAGAAAGATTATAACTAAAAAAAAAAGCTAAACGAAATTTTTCAAAATTATCTTGACTAGACCTTATAAGCAGAAAAAAGAATATGACTACTAAAGTGTCACTTACCCCTTCCAGCAATTATAGCCATGGTGACTTGAAAGCGTAAGAGTGCAATATCATCCCTGGAAAAAGGTCAGAAAAGAAATCCAACTTAAGGGTTTGTTTTTTTTTTTAATGTTGACGTACACCAAAGTAGAACTATACAGACAGAGATTAACATTCTATCCTTAGAAAAGCAATTGGGATTTTAACAGGTTTTGCACAGAAATAGCTTTGAATATGTAAACGTGCATTTTCTTGAATTTGGCTGAACCTGCCAAATCTTCCCCATGGGACACTTCAACTTTTGTCATTTTTGAAAATTCCACAGTCCTAAAATTCTTTGTACGGTTCTCCTGCAGGATTGCAACAGGGAAGATCAACCTGTTAATTTGGTAGGCTATCCAACAGCAACAAGGAATCTGGATACTCCAACCACATGCCCACCGAAGCACAGGCCGGCTTCCACATGGGAAACCACAGCACAGTTAAGCCCTTGTGAAGAACACAGAATTTCACGAGACTTTCATGCCAATGCTGTTCCTTCTGAATAGTAAAGCCTAATGGATAAATTACAAAGTTAATAGTAAACTCATTTAGCTAAGTTCCAATTGGGAGAAAGTCAAGGAATGAGGTTCCTAAAATTCAATTGCTTGTCTAAAAGCACCAGATCATAAACATACAACAGATATCATGACTAAGGTCGCTGCAATTGCATCTGTTTTCCATTAAGTCATTTAACAGTATCTAAGAGTTGGCTCAACAATTCAATCTTCTTCCCTAACTAAACAAAACTATTACTTGAATATTAACTTTTCACTCAGTTATTTAGCATAAATTAACAGAATCTCTTCCAGTACCAAGAATCTGGCAGGTAATCAGGTTGCTCTGTAAACACTGAAGAGTCTCACAACTGCTAGTGTAGAAAATTCCAACTTAAACAGAACAATTTTCCAGTGGAAGAACATGAAATTCAAACTTTTGAATGAGGTTGTAGTTTGAAAACTGTACATTTCAATAGCTGTTCTAACTAACCATCTGATACAAATTTTAACAAATGCCAAGAGAAGTGAGAGTTTCCAGAAGAAATTAAGTAATTTTAAAAACCCCAAATATGTTACTGTTTGAATAATAAACACGTAATTACTGTGGGAAAGTAGCATTCCAAGCTTTCTTCTTCCAGGAGAAAGGGCTTTATGAAAGGGCTATGTCTTGAGGGAAAAAGCCAAACAGACTGGCCTAAACCAGACTAAGACAATTGGAGGCTATATGGAAGAAGTTACAGTCTATAAAGTTAGCATTAAACGTGAGTAGAAAATTTAAATGTAGTGTTAAAATCGACTAGGCTTACTTAAAAAAAATCCTAACAAAACAACAACAACAAAGCAACCCAGTGGTTGTTTGGGTTTTCAGAATCAATAAGCATGTGCTTTGTTTTTTTCCTGGAGACGCAAACAGCGATAGGAAAAAAACAACCAAACCAACCAATCCAGACTGCTGGCTTATATGAGTGTTTCAGTCTGAAAAGGTATTTGAATCATTATAAAAGGCTCACTCATTCATGCATTTGGGGTTTTTTAGCATTTAGGACTAAAGCTATTTTACAAGGTCTTATCCTGTATCTTTTCAGCATTTTTAAGAGGTACAGCAACAGAGTATCTACCCATTCTCTTAAATAAAATGTCCTTTCCTGATGTGGACACATCAATTAACACTGTAAACCTTGACAATGTCAAACAGAAACTTAAAAGATTGGAGATACATAATTTGTAACACATTTGAAGAACTTTCTGTTTTGTAGTAGTGAATATTATTTAAGTTAATAGTATTCTTTATCTAGCCTTCTTTTAACTTCTCATAGACTATATTCATTAAATTCTGTTCAGATCGGAATCCTGTTTTCCATAAAGGTGTGGGGAGGGCAGGGTATTATGCCATTAATGTGTAGCATAAAAAGCATTTCTTCAGTACAGTCAGCATGATTCACATATAAAATTAAGGTTATAAAACCCAAAATTCAATGTAGAAGCCTTAATTATTTTTTAACCTATTATATTTTGTTATCTGATGTAACAAAATAACTTTGCTGTCAAAGGCCAGTCTTCAACACTCCCCCCATTAGGAGACAATACTCTCTCTGTGGTGGCTTTCTCTGAAAGATGCTTGAAGACAGTGAAACCAATTTCCTGGAAATTCCTCAGAGAGGGTGTGCTTAGCACTCAGATATACTGGGGAAGCTGCCCTAAAGCACTCTATAAAGTCTGTAACTGAATTCAATGATAATTTTCCCCAAGAATTTAATGGGAGAAAATTCTAGATGCCACCCATCTACAAAAACATCATCAGAACCACAAAGGATTCACACAAAAGAAGGTGAACACCCTCGAGTAAAACACTGTGATAGCCTCAATAAAGAACCACAAAATAAAACCTGTTGTTTACTTTGGAATTTCGTTTATAAGCATAAATTCGATCTTTTTTTTTCATGTCTTCTCACCAGCAGGAAACAACTATCTTGCTTCACCAAATCACCCTGGGTTTATACGATTTTTTTTTCTCCACTGAAATGAAAATCAGAGCTTTCAAATTCTTACATTAAAAATAAAATAAAATACAAGAACCACCCCTGGAAGTCCAGTGAGTCAGTAGTTAGAACATGGGAATAGAAAATTAGAATGGATGTTTAAAAAAAATAGTAAAAAATTCAATCCTTTAGACTTAAGTTTCCTTGGTAATTTAGCCTCCAGGCACCATCTATTCTAAGAAAGGCAATCTGGTACATGTAACTGTCTATTCTCTCATCAAAAACTCCATCCCTCATCTGACAAATACTCCCCATGAAAATCAACAAAACTAGTAAGTTTCTATCAAACACAGGATTTCAATAGAATCCTTTTTCTCCATTGAGGAGAAAGGGAAAGTTGAGAAGCTCTAACTACTGCATTTACATTTGGTTCATTTTGTCTCTATTTTCCTTCTAAACTGATCACTGTTCCACATAATGTAAGTATTTTCTGGAGTCATGCGTGTCGTCCACTCATTCTTTCCAAGTGCCCTGCATTCTGAAATTACTGTCAACAAAATTTTATAACATTCTCAGACTACCCCATATTTTGTTATGCCACCTATTTTGTCCTTTTTTATTATTATTAAACTGCCATCTCCTCCTCTGAAGTGCATCAGTTACTATAGAAACAGTTGCATATGCAAACCTGAGTTGAATACACTAGCATAGAATAAAAAATTATCATTTGATTGAATAGCTTGAAATGTGTAATTGGTGGAATACTGAAATATAAGAATCCATGCCTTGGCTAAAATTCATGCCTTGGCTATACGAGTGCAATCAATATGAGGTGCAAATAGTGAAATGTTAAAGGATGATACCAAAGGAAACAAATATCAATGTTTTAAGCATGTTTAATCCCATCTAATACTACCACTGAATTGTGTATTTTATTGAACTGCTCTTCCAGTGAGAGTATTTAGATGTAAAGATTCATTTCACTGCAAACTCCAGGTGATTGATCATTCAAGTAATTTGTATTAATTTAAAACTACTGGATCAATTTACTACAATAAATTGTCTTGTGTTGATAAAATGAAGTGTATTTGGTCTAAGTTATCAGCGTTAGGATGTCTAAATTTTCTTTCAGTGCTTTATATAGATTACAGCAAGACCAGGTTGAGATTTTACAATTGTTTTTTAAACAATTTCTTCACAGGTTAATATATTAGATTTGCTTTTATAATTTTTTACAGATACATGTAGAAAAAAGCAAATGTTATGTATAGGCATACATATGCACACACAACGGAATTCTCATGTTTGTAAATTATCCCTCAGATAAATTATCTTTCAGAATTATAAAAATTCACAATTAATTGGCTTACGTAAGATGCTGTAGTTGGTTCAAGTAGGAATTGCACTCAGTGGCACCTTAGCTAGTTCTACTTTAACAATTAAATACTACAACGATTAGGAACATACACTAAAAAAATGGCTTAGAAGCTTGCTCCAGCCTTCGATACTCATGAGAGTTTTTACAGGTGACAGAAGCCTTTCAAGCAGCCAAAATCAGAGCTGACAGCTCACCTTCTACCAAGAAGGATGCTAACAAGCCTTGGATGTCATTTCTGTGTGCACTACAGACCCCTACTCTTCCGAAAAATTCTGCACCAAACCTCCTGTTCTGGTCTCCCCCGCAACAGAATATGAACGACTGACCTCAGCTTTTTGCCAGTACTGTTCTTTCATTCAAACAATCGAGCCAAGCTAAAGTTTTAAAATCCTATTGCATTATTTGTTTCACTGAGGAACTACTCAGAGTGAAATTACTAATTACTATTATTTGTGCTGAACTCAAAGAAAAATATCCCAGTGACTTCAAAGAGCTCTGAATCAGGCCCAAAGGGCTTAAATTGGATTTAATTTATTCCTGGACTTTTACTGACCCTCTGCACAGTGATGAATTTAACCCATCTTGAAATTACAAATTAAATAGGCTAAGGATATATTTTTAATGGCTTTCTCAATTTGAAAATACAACGAAAAGTGGCATCTGTGTTTTGATCAATCACTTGGACATTTTTCTAGAAGTCTTTTCTGGGTCGTATTATGCTCTATGTACGTTTTAATTTTTAAATTTTTTTTTTTACATCAGTCAGTCATTTCTGAAGCAGCAGCTGATATTGGATATTATATGCTGATTAAAGAATACACAGTCATTGTCATGCAAGTGACAATGACTTTAAGTTTTAAGATTAGGCAAACTGATAAAAATAGAAGGGCATAATTCAGGAAACAATTATCCACCTTAGATGAGGGAGTTCTACAGACTTAATTAAAAAATGTACAGAATGCATTACTGTCAATTAGAGCACACCCTGTGCAATTCATTAAAGCCCTCTCCCCTGTGCAGAAGTGACAAACACTCCATTATACACTGGAGAAATGAGGCTGAACACAAAGGGGTAATGTCAAATTAAAAAGGGACTGACCTGTTCATAGCACAAAATTATATTATTCAAAAATTAAGGAATCTGGACAAAAGGGATGAAACTAGAAGAGAAAAAAAATGCCTAAGGAGAGATCTGTTTACAGAGCAGTTAGGATGGAGATTTACTATGGTAATTAAGCTATTATTCAATGACAAAAAGAAAAAAAAGAAGCAATTACTAAAGAAACCCCACTGACACTTGGCCTAAAAAGATACATACCTTGGTAAGAAAGAAAAAAGTGAAATAAACAGCAACAGAACTTTTAAAAAACTGTTTTATTTTAAATCTAATCAACCTGCCATAATTTGATTTGCCACTTCCCTCAACATCTCCATATTCTTTTCGTACTGGACTGAAGTATCTCTCTCAGTTTCCATACGTATACGTAGAGACGTCTTTACATAGTTTGTGAGCACCTTTCCCATTTCTTTATCCCTCTTTGAAATAAGACATGAGAGATGTCAGGCTGTATTGATACCATACAGTTTGAAGATACATGGAAAATTAGTGTCTCACAATGCTATAACCCTGGCTGACTACTATTTCTACTATTAAGTAGAAAACCCACAAGTGCCACATTAATGAATATCGCACCTCAACCTCCTTCCGTACTGTAACTGGTAACCAATAGGTGTAGTTTACGAACACATACATAAACCAAGTATCTAGTGTTTTCATTCCAAAGCTACAAAAATGTTTTCACAAGCTTTTCCTAAAACTGTTGTCACACAATAGGACCTTTACCATCCTTTGTTTTTATGTTGCCAAGCCAGCAAGGTTGTGAATACAACTGTTTTATTCAGTTACAACAATAATCTTGTGTAAGTAATAAAATATACTCTTTGCGTCTTTCAGAATCCACTGTGAAACCACCTCGTATTTCCTGTATCAAGTTTCAGTCAGTCATTCTTACTTGAGTGTTTAGAAATATAGGCAGTTTAAAAGTAATTTTGGGTAACACCTCCCTGTGACTGTTTAACACTCGTGTTTCCCCCAGTGCTTGCTCCAGGCTCCTTCTCCTTCTGCCCGAGAATTGGGAGACATTGCTTCCAACCCTTTCTGTACATACAGTTAACTGTACCCAGAATTCAGCTGCTCCTATATTCTTACCTGCTGATGATTAAATAAACAACACAAAGCCCAAGAGTCCAACAAAGCACTTGCTGTTTAAATAGCTTAATTTTATGAAGTCCTTTCACACCATGCTTTAGCTAGTTTAACAATTAGAATTTTACTGCTTCATTGATTAAACTATTCATAAAATAGCACTAGCCAATAGAGTAAGTCATAATCTCAACACTATGATACTGTTAGTCTCCCAGAACCATCCTCTACTTTTGCTCAAGTACAAATAAGATCTTGGTCTACTTGGAGACTATCTATTACACGACCTGTTTCTTCTCCTGAAGAATATTACAACATAGGGTGTCATCTTAGCGGAAGATCTGATCTAACTCTGCACAACACCGAGATCTCCCTTTGTAGCACACCTCACACTGTTGGTGTCTGTAAGAATACATCCATAACAACATACAATACAAACAATCGTGGTCCTACCATCATTAAAAAAAAAAAGGTCTGATTTTACGATTGCAAATACAGACTAGAACGGGCACATAAAGAGAATTTCACTACTGAAAAGAATTGAAATTCTATGCATTTTACCTGTGTCCTTAATCAGAGGTAGTTAAAATCTCCCTGAAAATCTTTCTATTCATTTATATGACATCTGAAAGTATTCTTGAACAATTTTTTAGAGATAACTGTTTAAGAAGCTCTGCTTCAATTGCATCATGGTTGGCAAGTTGCTTACCTGTATCATTAAATGACTCTGTGTGCTCGTCTACCTCCAGCCTCCTCCTGCTGTCCCTGGTAACTTATTCTTGGAGACAAAAAGGCTTTGTATCTTTTCAGGAGGGTGAAGGGGAAGTGTCTTTTCAAACAACTAAGCATAGGGACACTCTTTGGAAGCGTGATTGTCTATCTTTCCATTCATGTCAAACGCAAATTAATCAGTTTGACTTAGGTGCAATTATTCAACTAATTAGGAAATCCAGCAAGGTGTGTGTGGGGAAGAAGGGCATAGCAGATTTTAAAATAAGGTATACTTTAGGCCCATACTTAGGATCTGAAGTCCAAGTGCTTATAAGAACATGATTGGGAGTTAGCAGTCAGGATAGCAAACAGAGGAAGAAAGAGGCACAAGTACAGGAACAGGAATTCTTGATCTAATGAAGGCGAAAGGGATGAAAGACATCATGATTCCCATGCAGGCATCTCAAGCACCCATAGATAAGACCAGCATTTTCAGGGAAGATTCACCCATAGTGATTTGCTGTCCAAGCAGCTACAGTTCTCATGAGAGATGCAAAAGCAGAGGCCACCTGCTAATTTTTTGTTAATATCCAACAATTATAAACATCCATCAGATAACCACTCAAAAGTATTTCTGCTTAATCAGAAACCATTAATGTGTCTGATCGTAGTCCACCAAAGAATTTAAGTGGAGAAGCTCAATGTACGAGTTTTGTATCATGAGTATACAGCTGGCAAAGCATGTAATTTTTACCCTCATTACAAAGAAAAGCAGCCCAATGGCTAAGATGCCATTTGATCACTAAAGCATATTAAAAAAAATAATCATCTCAGTAATATGTTTTTATTTTGCAAAGACTAGCAATGAGCCATAGTTATGCTGAACTATAGTTTGTTCATTAAATTATGGATCTTGTTCTATTAATTACATAAAACATTCTCTGGAAAGATATGTTATACAGTTTGGTTAACAGTCATTATTTTGATTTGGAAAAATAATACAATTCATCTTGGAGAACGTATTTGACCTGGTTAAATATTATTCAGAAAGTAAAACGTGCTTCCCTTTCTTATATGTACTATGACCTATTTTATATTAAATTGAATGTTTAGACTTCACAAGGGATACAGAATAGACCCCTGAATCAGTACAATATGCAAAAAAAAAATCACGTTGCATATTTATCAGGCAAAATTATTTCTTCCCCAGATGAGCACGGAATTTCTAAAGGGGATTAGGAGGCGTTATGGGAGAAATATTGCAAATGCATTAATTGAACACAAATTTGCCCTTTACTTCTTGACACTTCATTTGGAAAACACCAGGTAGGTATTAATTAAGATAACAAGTGACCCATACTTTTCATCTTTTGCTTTAATGACTGATGAGAATTTATGAACTTTAATACCACTTCTTTACTGATGCAGAGTTACACATACAGAAGGAGACTAACACACATCTAATTTAAACAGTAAAAAATTAAGTATCACTTTTGATTTCAACAGAAGCCTCAAAAACATAGGCAAAAATCAAGTCTACTTCCAGATCCTGTGAAGCAGATGAACAATATATCAAGTTTACAAAAGAGTTGTCAGCTGACTATAGGTTACTGGAAAGGCAGGATTGCTCTGCGCTGTGTGTCGGAACTAGCATGCCTGAGAACATCTGTACTAAAACGGAGGGTCTACATTTATCTGGTTAGGAAGCAGAGTCCTATGTCTCTTCTAAACTGAATATTACAAACAGAAAAACAAACACTGGCTTATCGCCTAAAAAGGACCCACCACCCACTTCTGCACATGGGCTTTATTCCGTTGCTATTGTCACGAGCTTATTTATCTTGAGCAACAAGAAAGGGGAATAAATTACCCCTTCGGGGATCGTAGCAATTTAGCTTTGCACTCTCCTTAAAGGATCAAGAGTTACATTGGTAACAAGTACTCTTATTTTTACAAATTGTCTACTTGAAGACAACACCACTAGGTACACTTTACTCACTGACCAAAAATGCCAAGTATTTTTTGAGTGTTCATATTGTGGTCTCAACCATATTTCTGAATACTGAAGTTTCTTCAATTTAACATAGCTCCGTGGTTGTGGAGCTTGCTGAGCTTGAAGGAAGGCAGTCATCCCATTTTGGGAGCAGACTAGCATAAAATGACTCAAAAATAAGCCTTCGTTTCCTTATATAAAATAGTTTAGTAGACATTGGTTTACTGAAAATCATCACTGGCTTCTGTCTAGAGATCTCAAGCTAGTCCTTCTCAGTAGAGGCCTTCAAATAGGAACTCAGATTTTTAATTAAGTTCCTACTCACCTTTATCCCCAAAATACATCCTATTCTGCATTTGCCTTTTTACTAGAAGAAATGGAACAACATTTGTGTTCCACCTTCGCATTACAAGGTTATAGTATAACACTGTCCGAAGGCACATTTAACAGTGGCCAGTTCCAGCAAAAAGATTGAAAATTTCTGCCACGTTTTTTTGATGCTGAGAATTTCTTTGCAGCTTTTATTTATTTACTGAAGGCATGAGGCAGATGAGAAGTTAAAAAAAGAAGGTAATATTTTTGTTAAGCTCAGTCAGTAACTGTTAGT
The DNA here is from genome assembly GCA_013400135.1 of Rhinoptilus africanus. Taxonomy (NCBI): domain Eukaryota; kingdom Metazoa; phylum Chordata; class Aves; order Charadriiformes; family Glareolidae; genus Rhinoptilus; species Rhinoptilus africanus. The sequence goes on from VXBO01004054.1 coordinate 25,738, forward strand.
AGAAACGGGATCTTACCAGTAAGGGTCTCTTACACGCTGCTGAGTATGAGGGTAGCCTTCATCCTGATACAGCAAACGTTAGTGTTTCCCATTGCCCTTTTCATAATGACCACTATCTAAGATTAGCTCCAGGAAAACACGGTCACATACCATATTAAACCATCACAGTCTACATTTACGAGTCATTTGGCAAACTTCCGGTCTCTGTGGACCTTTGTCTGCCTGAATTTATCTGGGATTTGCATATTGCTAATCAGTACATTCAGCACTGGAGTTTTCTTTGTAATTAGTTCTTTTAAGTGCATCAAAGCTTTAGAAGACATATAGTCATTTGACAGTTCTCTAATTGCTTTTTATGTTGTCATCTTTATGGCAAAGGAGCTTTATGATCTTAAACCTCTAAAACATTTTAATTTTTCCTAGAACTTGATATTAAAGGGCTAAGAACTGTGGTCAGATTAAACAAGTCTAACTAATTTGAAGACACGAGGTCTTTCTAATGCATCAATTGAGTCAGTCGGACAGTTTTAACCCTTTCTGTGACCATCAGCCTGCAGAGAACCCCAAACCCACGGCTCTATGGAGGAGCAATGAGTTTGGACCCTCGCATTTCCATTATGGATCAGAGAGCATTAGGTGAGCTACCAGTATGATATTCTCCAATAAAAGGTCTAGTTTATGTGCGCTGTGTAAGTCAAAACCTGCCAGGGGACAATTCTCCAAAACACACTGTTTCTCCAAACTGAAGTACTAACAAAAGTGCAGGCAAATACTCACATAACAGCGCTAAAAAGAAAGAAAAAAACCCTCAGCCATAGCACAGAGATGCACTACTACAAACAAATTACATTTTTGATGTGGATTTTTGTTTTGGAAGTTTAACTTGAGGCAACGAACTATTATTTTCTGATCTTTGTATATGATTTTCTTTCGTCTCAATCAGTCAAAAATGTCGTCAGTACTAGTAAATGCCTTTTCTTGCTGGACATTTTATGTTTTCAGTAACGGCTGTATTACACGAGTTTTGAACATACTCTTCATTTAAAGTTACTGACCTGTCCAAACTTTTACTTCCATTACTATACCTAATTTGGAGCGGGGTGGGAGGGAGCAAAGAGGGAACAACTGCCAAACCTCCTTAGGACTACAAACAGAGTTTGCAAACCTCCACACAGTAGCAAACACTTGGAGAAGAAAGTATACTTTTTACTAGGAAATTATTTTCTCCTCTTGTTCCATTTACTGAAGGACAGGGTAAAAACCGAAAAAACCAGATTTTTATGAAGCTACAGAATATCACGATTATACCTTTTTTTTTTAAATCCAAGATTTGATTCATCCAACTGTGCAAATCTCTAATCTTTAGCTTAAGAGAAGAAAGAAGTTCAACAACAACATAAATTGTTTAATGTTGCTATTTTGTAAGTAAAGGTTATACGAGATGAAACTTATTTTTGTGAGAGGCATTTAGCTGATACTCAAAGACCAAGCCCAGCTTTCTGCTCTTTGGTAACTGGGATACTCCAGAACTTCCAGTTGCCCCCGGTTCATCTGGAAAGCCTATCACAATGGGTTAGTTTCATGTCTGTTGTGAAATATTCAAAATAAACTTACAGAATATTTAAAACACTGTTTAATATTTTTGTATTTAGTGGCAGATGAACCACAGCAGTGGGTTATTTTCAGACGGCTAGTGTGAACCTGCAATTCAACAAGTCTTCTCAGCTCTAATGACTTAATGTTCACTAAAAATGTTCTGAAAAAAATGAAAAGCTTTGAAACTTACTACAACATGTGGTAAATGCCAAGTCTCTGTCCATGTAAGAGACAGTTGCCCTGTTTTCCTATCTTTTCATTTCACTGCTGGGGTATTTTCACAGTTTATCACATGGTTATTAGACAACCAATGCTTTCATTTCCCCCTTTCCTTTTTTTCTTTTTTAGAAATGTGGAACAGAAAATGAATTGTTACAGAAACTGTTATTGTAAAATCTGTTCACAAAAGCTATATTTCATTTTATACCCTGAGGGATAAGAGAAGTCTCTGAAAAAAACCCAAAACACAACCAACCCAAACACACTTGTGATTAACTGCTTTGATAGAAGCAAAACATCCTTTTTAATGACCTTTGTATAACAATCACCGATCCACTCACTGTATGTAATAGATGCAAGTGGATGTGAAATAATGAGTATTGTTAAAACGGCACTCATTTGTCAATCTGTGTGCTCTTGCAAAGTCTCCGTATATCACAATTGCATAAGACATTCTTGAAAATCTTTGAGGTCCCCTGAAAGCTATTTGCAAGAGTTATTATCCAGTGTCATAAACATCTTGTGCAGAGTGTGAATAATTTGTCTATCAGACAATGCATAAGCAGTTCTTCCCTACACTTCAAACTTTTGACTATTTAAATTTCCATATTATTGTTGAATCCAAGTTAGAATGCACCGATACTTGTCTTGTGAATAACCCATTTTTCTTCTAAGCAAAAGGACAAAGGAGGCCTGAACAACTGTTTAATAAATGAATGTAGAACAGTAATGCTATTACTGAACTAATTCTCATCACGAAAGGTGATTTGAGTGTGAAAGCAGTCTTACAAATGGCTTCAGATCCTCTTACTTGGGACATATTCAGTAAAATCAAACGTAACCTGAAACAAATCCACTAGACAGTACATAAACACATTTTCATTTTATTTTTCTGATTCATATGTGGAAAGACACCCCATTTGCTTGTCTGCAAAATCTAAAAAAACTTGGTGACTTAGTCACAAAAGGCTCTGGGATTAAAAAAGTCCATGATTTACTAAAATACAGCAAAAGCTAACATCCCTATCTTCAATCAGTGTTAATCAGAATAGTTCCACTGAGGTCCAATTTATGCTAGCTAAGAATACGACCTTAGATTTAATGATCTCATTGGTAATGAAGCAGAAAGATGGGTTTACAAAATCAACAGTGAGGAAACAGAAGAAAAAAGAAAGAAAGAAATATTCTGGCAGCAATCCAGCATTCATAACTGAACTAATGTTCAATTACTGTGAAATGCTTTATGGAAATAAATGTTAGTTCTACATGAATCCCAAATGAGTTTATTACAATCAGTGCTATTAAAATGATTAAAATAAAGTGTTACTAATATGCCAAACAACTGTGATTGCCGTTTCATAGAACTAGTGTTTAATATCCATCACAGATAAAAGATTTTTTTCTGTAATAACTAAACATAACGATGTGTCAAAATCATATGAAATTATGACATTGATGATAACGTTAATTAGCCTTTAAAAGGAATTAACGTAGTGCAATGTGTAAAATACCTTAGAATACCTGAAGGTTACTTAAGTAGCATGAAACTACTCTTAACAGCCATTTTATATCAGAAGAATAGGAAAATAAAAATCATTACATTATAAAATCGTTTGTTTGGTTTCATTTGAATTATTTTTTTTTCCCCCCAAATCCAAAGTGTTTAGGAACATACTATTCTTGCTCAGAAATTTTTGGTTATTATGGGACTCAAAGCATTGAATTCACTCACCATTTTCAGATGCCTAAATGACAGCTTAAAGAAGAAAAAATGAAGTAATTACACAAATATACATAATTAATAAATAACAGTTCATCTTAGGGGGGGAAAACATGAAATTAAGTGAATCTGTTCAGTCTGAATATTTCAAAGAGCCTTTTCCAATGGAGAATAACACATTTTGGTTAGAGCGTAACGTGCAATTTTATTAGCAAATATATTTATGAAGCAGTTGTACAGGCGCCACAGTTAGTGTTGCAATTTTCCTAATTAAAGATGTTTTACTTTAACCACACACACAACTTAGCAACAGATTTTAAACATAGCAAATCTAAGGAGTTAACAGTTGAAGGATGATATCTACACAAAAGATGGCCCAACTCATACTGTATTTTCTGAGATTTATGTTTCTCAAGAAACCTGACAGTATTAAACGTTTAGTTTCCAATGTAATTTGTAACTTTGTCAATTTAAATACCATCACTGCTGTGAAAGTGAGAAATTAATTGCAGGCATTTCAGATATTTATATAAATACGTATATATCTTTACAACAGTCAGAATTCAATATCTATGTGGACATCTTGAGAAAGACTATTTTTTCCCAAATCAGTGATAATGCTGCAGCTATTTCATTTAGTAGGTCTTTTTTGTTTCATGGTTTCAGCTTTACTCAATATAAACACTCCAAGTGCTCTAACAAAGTAGTATACAAATTTCTACCCTTCAGCAACCACCTGATGCACGCGTTAATTTTTTCAGCAACCTCTTGTGAACCAAAATTTTCTAGTGCCAGGCTTTGATAGTTGAACTGTTGTTTACAAGATCACTTTCTTGCAGTTTTTACTTTCACAATTGCTTTAACAATTATTGTAACTTTTTTTTTCTTCTTGACCTACAGAATATTTTTATTCTGCCATAGTTTCTTTAAAACCAGCCTTTAAAAAAAATACCACATAAGCAAGCATGGACCCTCTTCCCCTTTGCCGAATGGAAGGTAGTTCCAAAGTCTCTGAAACTCAGATGAACAAGTGACTAACAGCAAAACTGTATCATTTTTAGACAAGTTCTCTGAAAGGACAGATGTCTTGTATGAGTCTGCTAAAGTCACAAAAACAAAAGTGACATTAGACAAATACTCTTCTTTCAGCAAAATTCACTTCCCACTCCGTAAAGAGATCAAATGTTCACTTAAAACATGACGAGCATCCCACATAAGAATTAGATGAGGATGGCAGATGGATGAATGCATCAGAAAGTTCCCACAATCCTTGCATGCCAAGAAAGTCACGTCTGATTTCATTCCACAGTCAAACATGGAAAGTCAACTAAGAGAGACTGGAAATGACTAAGGAGTGAGCAAAGAGCAGCTGTTTGGGGTACATGACTGGGACCTCAGCATCCACAATACAGAATAGCAATTGGGGACTTCCCGCTATCCCAGCATGTCAATGGAATAGAAATAACAGGGCTCCTGCTTTCTGCTCGCACCAGCTCTGAAAGGTGGATTTCATATCTATTGCCTTCCCTTCTCCCATTTGCATACTTATCTCACCCATTTTGTACAGCATAAATTACATCTGTAGATTTTCCATTCTCCGCAGATTATTAAATAGTTTGTCTAGGTGAGCGAGAAAGAAACACTACTTAGTTCCACGTCCCATGATTTCTTTTTAAAGCCAAATCCCATTCACTGACAGGTTTATGGTCAAGTTAAAAAACAAACCTTTTTGAGGGAAACCAAACACAAGTCATTAAGATCTGTGTTTTTAAAGACTTTTAGTCATGTATTTTACAATAAACAATAACTGACTAGAATACAAGCTTCCTGGACTCCCTACTCACAGGTAATTGCTAGTCTAACAAGTCATTCCATCTCATCTGCTCCTTTTTGTATCGTAAATGAATTATTCGCTGCACATGGGCAGATTGACCAGAAAAGATATAATTCTCCCGCTGAAGCCCATCTACAGGTGCCAGCTAATATACTCTACTGAAAAACAAGAGACATGAATCTCTGCCTCATCCGACTGAGAAGTTAATTGAATTGCTACTTTCTACCTCCTTTTGGCATCTACAAAATTCAATAATTTCACCACTGCTTTCCCCTCCGCTTTGAAAAGTTGTTATGACTCAACTTCCAAGACAGGAGAAGGGTTAAATTAACTGATAGATCGGGAACACCAAATCAAGTCAGGAAACCGGGGCTTTCCCTCACCCAGCTTTATTATCCCAGGAAAGGGGGCCAGGCACTGGGTTACCCTACTTCAAACCTCCCTGCAGAAGCAGAGCCCTGAGAGAACTTCTCTGTTTCCCTGCCTTTGGTCACGATTCATTCAGGATGTCAGAGACAGGCCACAAGAATAATCAAGATAATTGTGAGTACTATGGACTTACAAAAAAGTTGAAACATGCAATAGCAACAAGCTAAATTCTAGGAGCAATATCTCAAACAGTTCTCTTTCTATTAGACTGAAAGAACAACAAAAGACATCCATAACAGAGTATAGCATGCTCTTCAGAAAGGTTGATTCCTGTAGACTAGAAGTTATCTTCTTATAAGTAATTATTGTTGCATTTAATTGGCTACAGCAGCTGATGCTGCCTCTATCTTTTTTTTAATCTTAATTGCAGGAACCAGTGAAAAATCCTCCAACCAACATGACTAAGAAAGTGTGGGAGACGGTTTACCAACGTGTTTGTCTACAGCTCTGGATTTTGCGTCCTTTCATCAGGTTTCATGTGCTACATTTTGTAGTGACAAAATACAGAATTCTGAAATTGAGCTAACCAGAACACAGTGCCTCTGAGCACTATTAGCAACGCCAATCTCTGTTGGAGCTAAATAATTCTATTTCCAGACACCATTCAGATCAGACCAATACGAGCTATTTCTAAATGCAGAACACACGTAACTTTTTTTCACCTTACTCAGTGCTCTTCAAGTTTAAAATTGCCTTATGCGACAAGTGTAGTAAACTGAAAGTGATTGCAAATTGCCAGAAGAGAAGATTCCAAGTACACTTCAAGAGCTGTTCAGACATACCAAAAGCTTTGAAAACTGTTTTTCTTAGATCTGTATTTGTACACAATTTTTTCAAATGATATTCTAGGATTGCTTCTTCTCTGAGAAATTTACACTACATATTTTCTAGTTAAAGACATAATTAGCACTCTCTAAGGACAGTGTTTTACAAAGGACTGAGATACAGAAAAGTGGCCATTCCAAATTGAAAAAGATTTTCATGATTCAAAATATGCTCTAAAAAAGAGTCCATTGGAGACAACCAAAACTCATCTTTTCAGCGAACAGGAAAAAAATGAATCATTTAAACAGACAGCAGTTAGAATAAAGCTAAATGTCTTGTTCTGAAAACTTAATATAAAAAATTGAACATTCTGTAGCATTGAAGTTCGCCTTTTCCTCTCCCCTCTGTTAGGGTTTTTGTTCAAAATTACATTTGGAGAAAAAGTTTCATTAAATGCAACTTTGTTTTTTCCAATCCCAGTAGTCACATGGTCAACACCAACATTTTTGGAGATGTAATTTTGATGAGGTTTTAATCACAACACTGTTCCTGACATAATTCATGCGAAAGGCCGCTAACACCAGAATATACTTTTGCCATTCTTAAAATATTCATATTTGAAACAAAAACCCTAAAACCACTCCTCATCCCACAGTGGTGTAGAACCAACAGTGCACACACAAAAAGAGAGAAAACAGAATGCAAAACACCTACAGCTTGGAGACTTAGATTCAAAGCTGGAGTCCAAACAAAGGTCTCTCTCATCCCACGGAACTGTCACCCAAGCTAGATTTCAGAATTAGCTATAGTCCAGTAAATAAAGTTTTTAGCGTTGCTAGCAAAAGACCACTGACACTGTACCGAAACAAGAGCAGGAGATCTCAGGGCTGGGACGGTCTTGCCATGGCCCCAGCTGGGTTTAGCCATGATAACAGCTGGTAAGCGGACAAGTGATCATTGCTGCCTCTGCAGGCACTGGCTCTTGCAGAGCTGGGGGTGGAAAAGGCCTGATCTTCTCCAGGCCATCCCTGAGGAATAACCAGCAGCCCCACGGGTGCCCAGGGAGGTGTACACCCCAATAAGGGGCCACCACAATAAGCTCAAGCAAACAAGAATGAGGAGGAAGGAACTCCCCAGCACCCCCACCCCACCCATCCCGATACTGCTAATCTTGCAAGAAGCATCACTTAGGAGAAGGCATCACAGGGGTGAGCCAGCCAGACACCAGAGAAACGAGGTGTGCTCTCTTTTGCCAGTAATATTTTCAGTGCAATAATTCCTTTTTCCCCTCCCATTTTCTTTTGACCAACAGTTAATTATATACACTTCAAGTGAGATCCATCTTCCAAACTATCAGTTTACTAGCTATTAAGGGATAATGTTCTTTTGCGTCCTCTTGTATAATATTCTGTACCAAAATCACCAATGGCATTATTAAGAGAAAAAAAAAATCTATTTTAATTGAGTTTTTCTGATGAAACATCATGTAGCGGAAGAAATTCAACTCAGATCTGATTCCAATTGTAAATTAAAATGTTTTCACAGAACTAGATGACAGAGTAAGGAAAAAGTATCTATACGTTAGAGCTTGAAACAAAGTAAAAACTGGCAACAATTACCTGGAGACACATTCAGTTTCGTTTTTTCATTTGTGTCAACACTCTTACACTTACAAACAGTCCAACATTAACATATCAAAATATTATGGTTAAGGGGAATCAAATCCATTAAAAAAAAAAAAGCTGTGGTGTCAGATTGCCAAGAAAGTTGTTAGAAAGGAGGAGACTTAAAAATAAATAAATAAATCCATGGGAAACATCCAAAAAAAGCTTTTTTAAATGGCAACAATTTGAGTTGTTACATAGCATTAGCAAAATTATAATTCATAAATTGACACAAAAAAAGCCCAGAAATATAACCATATAGAGTATTTGTGGATGGAAAATATTTTCTGAGCTTTCAGAATCGTGGAATATTTTTAAGAAAGAAATGACAGGCACAAAATAAGCGTATACAATTGTAATAAGTTTCTCTGCTGTGGAAACAATGCTATTCAGCAGTAAATGGAAGTAAAAATAATTATTTCTTGCCAAAATAAATTCAACTTTACATTTTATCATTCCAACAGTTTTATTAACAAGATAACAGTATTTTGTTCTTACAACTTTGAAAGCAGAACCATGTGAATTAATAGCTAATTCAGATTTAAAATTAATGAGCTTTACTGCGTTGATTTTTTCCAATTTTCTTGAATAGTATTTCCTTTAAATAGTCTTTCACATAATGCACAATCTTATAAGTCCCAATTGAGTAACAATGAAGTCTCGTTAGTCTTTGTCACCTCATAATCATTCATGCTGCATTTTAAGCAAGCAACATAAATTGCTGCCTTGGGAAATTATTTTGGAGTTATGGAAGAAATATGTGCCAGCTTAAGTTTTAGTTTGTTCTTGTAAAGCATGTTATACTAAAGAAGTTTTACTGGGCATAAAAGAGTGTTTTCTCATTAAATTACATATTTTTTCTGCTAAGTGTGGGTTACTTCTCACATATGTTAAATCCTAACTGCCTACCTACTTCATAACAGCTCTATTTAAAACTAGCATTTTTCACAGAGGTGATAATGTCAGATTTTTTTATTTCTTTATTTTAAAGCAACACTTCAAAGGAATTCAAAAGAAGCGGGGAAAAAAGAACCACATGGAGAGAAGTTTTCAAGAGGAAGGCGTTTCACAGGACAAGTGTTTGAGTGTTTGTTTTGAGGGATTTCTTTAGTTTTCCCCATACCTCATCGTCAAGTCATCCATTTCTGGCATTTTGACAGAAAACATAATGGAATCAGACCCATGTTTGTTGACCTACCAATTAAGAAATGTGGAAAATTAAATGAAAATCTGCCTCTGGGCAGAGGGCCAGCATAAATCTTACGTACCATTTAAGTGCTGCTTATGACCCATTTTGAGACTAGGTGGTAGCTAAGTGATACGTACGTCTCACACTGCAGAAATGAACCCTTAATGGATGTTTTCATTTTACAAGAAGATTCACGTTTTATCCTTCAGCAGCATGCATTTAATAATATCTTGTTTCATGCAGTTCCCTATTTTAGAATTAGTTTTAATGCTACAGGGTCAGAACGTGTTTCTTTCCAAATCTGGCCAATCTCCATCACTAAACATGGAAAGAGATCTACCACCATATACAACACCACTCATCAATTCAGGTACTTGGGGCGGGAACGTGAAGCAGGACTAAAGATATCTCCCAAGGAAGCTCAGGAAGGAAACCTGGTGCCTCCACTGTCGTGACAGGACAACCTTCTGTCACCTTTTAACCACGCATACCATGAGAACAAGCTACAGGACAGCGACACCAACATGCATGAAAACCGACTAGGAAGGATATTTCCCACTGAAAACTCTGATACTCTAATGCCGTCATTGCCCTTGTGGGACAAAAGTATATAACGCCCCTTTCACATGAAATCTTGGGGGGCGGGGGGAAAATAGAGAGAAGTCATTTTCAACATAATGGATTTGAAATTCACAGCATCTCTCCCTCACCTAAAACCCTTTCTTGTTCCCCGCACAAGATTTGTAGGTCCTCAACTCCTTTCTCTGTCCCTAAATCTTAAAAGGCGGAAATTAAAGCTTCAAGATGAGAGCTCCCAGCTCCACACCAGGGGATCTGGAAATACAGAGACTTCAAGATCCCCACAGAATAGCTGGGAAACCTGAGCCATTATCAGATACCAAGATCTTCAGTCCTGTGACAGGGACTTGGGAGGTTCAGCGAGACCCAGCTCTGGGCACAACTCACTGGCATTACCATGGTAGGGAACTTGAGCCAGGGAGGACACACCAGAGCTGAACGATCCCAACCTCCTTCTGCCTACCTAAAGCTTTAAAAGCCTAGAATTTCTTGCAGAACAAACATAAGGATTGTTCGTAAGGCATTAGGATTTTATCTTTTTTTTTTCTTTAAAGAAAGAGCTATGGTTTCGCAAGGCATTTGAAGAAATTATGAAGTATTTCACAACAAAAATCTTGTTTTGCTGGACAATTCGTTTCAGTCTAACTAGTTTGGTCTTCCTGACCAAAGTGTCATCAGCTATGCCATTCCCGTGTTCTTAAACATTTGCAAAAGAAAATTTCCAAAGAGCCAAGACTCCTTATTGAAATGTCTTGTGAAAGAGGAAAAAAGTATCTTTATACAAGAGTTTGCAATTATTAATTGGCTTCACTTTTAATTAGTTAATGATCCAATTCAGCTGTGATCAAAGCACAACAGCTAGATAATTCAGGATATAAAATGGAGTTAATTTACTTCGATATGATACTACTTTCCTAATGACTTTATTTCAATGGAGTTTCAGTTAGTTATTAGGTTATTTTACTCATTAGTCCAACAAGATGTCTGCAGGCAATTAACATGTCAGTCCTCGTGAAAACAGAACATATATTTTTTCCAAAGGGATGTCTTTAAGATTTATCTTACTGAGATTTTTTTTTTAAGAAGTTTATGGAAAACCTAATTAAGTATTGAAGGTCAATGAATTGGCCATTTATTTTTTTTTTTTATTTAGGGGGCTGAAGGATTTTTTTTTAAATGTACATGCTATAGTCATGTGTAGTAATTGTTTAAATATTAAAATCTCACTTCCACACTGACTTGTGTCAGCAAGCTGAGACTGGAAATCCCTTTCCCTCAAACCTACAAATTGTATGAATAGCTATGGAGATATTTTTTTCCTTTTTTTTTTAAACCAAGGACAGTAGTAGGTGTCCTAGTCTTCTCTTCGTGATTTAGCTGTCTCAGTGGTTCCTAGGCTCTTAAGTGCTCACCACTCACAACAAAACACAGCGGTACAAAGAAGGATAACTAAGGAAAGGGGAGGGTTTCGGCTGTGGTCTTGCAAACCTTATTCCTTACAGGGTAAGCAATTTAGACTACCCAGACATACTGGCCCTGGAGAAGTCAGGCAGAACTGCTTACCGTATAGAGAATTAACTTATCCTTCTAAATGTATTTCCCAAGAGACAAGATCCCACAAACTTCATCAGCCTAGCAAAAGTGCACGAGAATGGGTCAAACCAACTCGGAGGAAGAATAATGAGCTTGACAGCCAGCACTGCTGGGAAAGGCATAGAGACAGCTGTGGAGACAGCCAGGCTGACAGGCTTTTTTATTGTTTTGTTTTTAATGGTAGTCCGATAAAATAGGACTATCAAACAGAAATGCACGTTCATAAAGTCATTCTCTGACTCACTGAACCCTCTTCTCTGTTATTTATGGTGAGATAGGAGGTCAAATCAGAGAGGTTTTAGTTGATGAAGAAAAGCTGCAGGAAGGATTTGCTTAATTCCAAGAAAGGGCAAGTTTCTTCTTCTTAAAAGAAAATTAATTGGCACATCCTTCTTAAGAACTAACAAGTTCCCAAATGTAATTTTGCATAGGCAATTATTTTTTTGATCCAACTCAGAGTATCTGACTTTGTTTTCTTTTTTTAAAACAAGTATTTTGGAGGAAAACGCTGCTTTTGTCCCAAAGAGTAACACCACATTACATTCTGTGGTTGGCAAAATCTTATTTATCCAACAGGAGACTCCAGGCAGTATGCCCCACCTGCAGAAACAATACTTCTAGAGAATTTCTGAAATTTTGAAAGAGGTGGACTCCATAGAGGGGCTTTTGGGTATCACAAGACTAAACTTTTTCCCTTGGGTGCTCAGTTCAGATGCAACTGCCTTTTGACCATAGCAGTAAGAATTTACGAGATGCTAACCCCAATTTACAAAATTGACTTAGAGTCACATTAACATTCTTCTGTGAAATTCTTAATAACTAAGTGCCCAAATAAATGTTTAACAACATCGTCATGCTGTCATCACCCTTTACTGTGTGAAGCACTTGCCATGCTCTTCAAGCAGCACTTAGTGCCTCACAGGAGAACAGTGAAATTTTAGCTTTTGGGATGAGAAGAAACTGAGTGCAAACGATCAGTTGGGGAAAAAACATACAAACACACACAAACATAACCAAACCAATCTAGTATCCTAAGGGGTTAACCACCACGGGGAAAAATATAATTCATTGCTCTCCTAAATACTTCTGTAAAAACATTAAGCTTTTAGGAACAGAAGATGCATTACTGTAGCTGACTTCTAGACTCAGCAACCCTGTATCAAGCACTTAGGTTCTCTATGGCACAAGTGTCACATTCCTCATCTTTTCATATGTCATACCACTGATGTTACCATTCCACAAACATTTCTTCCACAGGCACATCATCCTTTCAACTGGTTCCATGCAACCAGTAAGGGCAAATGGTCAATTACGGAATGATGCTATCGAAAAATAGGGGGGCGGGGCGGGTGGGAGTGGTGCTGGGAATGGAAGGAGTTAAAAAGAGAAAGCTGTTTCAATGCTGCACTGAAACTAATTTACTTGTATTCAGACACTTGCCACTCACTTTCTCTCTCCATCTCAAAACCCAAACAAAACACTTAAGTCAGTCCTCCAGATTCTCCAAGGAGAGGGAGACAGAAGTAGGCTCTTTGAACCTGGGCGCCCCGAACACTGAAATAACCTATTAGCCAATTTCCCCCTCAAGATAAGCAAAGTCAGATATAAATCTTCTCCCTGTCTGGAAAAATACCTTATCCACCCTGCTACAGCCACTTGGAGGAAATTCAGTCAAGCAGCAAAAGTGTTCACCTCTGGAGAAGAGTCCTTATGCTTTCAAGTGTTCAAGTATTTTATCCTAAAGAGACACTAAATAAGTATGCACAGTGTCCCTATAAAATCCAAACCAGGTTGGAAGAGATTGTCTCCACAAAGGGATCAGGTAACACCACACTTTTCTGTCAAGACTAGACAGTGAATGAACCACTCTCTATTAGGCACTTGCCTCTGAGCGATTTTCTGAACAGCATATGGTGTCACAAATACAGTAAACAAAAAAGCCTTAAGTAGAAAATACATTCCAATATTAAAAGGCCCATCATTATGAACTCTTTGGAAAACAGAAAGGCTTTCCTCAGTTCTTTCTTCATGAAAAAAAAAAAAAAAAGCAAGAGGGAATACAGCCAGCCAGCAGCATTATTTTGGACAGTTTCTACTTCTGCAGTGTTTGATATGCTTAATAGCTTTCAGTTAACTCAGGCAGAGGAAACTAATTCTGAAATTACAACAGAAAATAGAATACAGCACTCCATGCAAAAATGAAGCATATGAATATATTCCCAAAAGCCAAGTATTAAAAAGGAGCACAGAAACAGATAAACCAATGCCGAACCAATTGTGTTTTGGAGGAGGTGGGGAGAAGAAAAGGATATGTTTTCCAATAAGATCAGACTGCATTTGGCATCTCAGACAAAATTTGTCATAGTAAGACAGTTAACACTGAGAAAGCAGCTGAAATTGCTAAGCAACTACAGATTCTTTAGCTCACCCTGAAACTTATGGATGGTAGATAAAATTCTCTGATCATCATAGAAATGAGAGAAAGAAAAAAAATTGCAGCTAGAAAACCATGAACGTTCAGCATCTAAGCAACTGCCAGTTCTTAAAAGTACAACAAAACCAACACATTTTTGACCATAAGTTTTCATAGGGAGAGGAAGCATCAGGATGCTTCTTTCTGGGACTCACCTCTCGACCTAATGTTCACGTTTCATGACTGCATAAGAGAGGCAACATACTAAGCCTGTCCCAAGTTAATAGCAGAGCACTGACATTTTTCTTGCTCAGGTTTGCTTTTGATAAAAATTGATTCAAGTTCAGAGAAAGAGTCATTGGACGAATCCTGCATGAATATCTCTAGCACGTAGAAGCGTTCAAGCCATTCAATGAACTGATTATCGAGTTCACCTGCAGCTTATTAACCTTTTCTAATTAATGCTCTGTGAAGTAATAAAACACAGACCACAAAGTCGCCTTAGTGAAGGACAACAAAACAACTGGTGGAGGGACTACATCAGGAGTCAAGGGAAAAAGCTGAGCATTACAAAGTAAATCATCATCTCTGTTGTAAAGGCAAAGCTGGATTTAGCAGTTAATATCATACGGGTTGTGTGTCACCTAGTTACAGCAGCAGCTTTATTGGTTATCACAGAAGGTGTGGTTTGTGGCTTCATTTTCAAATAATTTCCAAGCTAATTGGAAGCGAGTTATTATTCTCAGCTATGAAAAAACTTAGTCTTTTTGATGTTTTCCCTTATGTATGTTGATTCTCTCACTGATGGGAAATAGCATTTCACTTCTAGGAGATACATATTTTTGTGTGACTTCAGGGAAACTGAAAATACTGCTCCAAACGAAGTCAGAGGGAGCATATACCGCGCTATTTTAGAGGCTGCTGCTCAGTTGTTGCTCTAGCAGAGCCGGGTGATGAAAAACACGCCTCCGCTTTTGCCCAGCGGGACCTAGGATTGAACCGGCCTCAATCACAACTAGATCAAAGCTACATTGGGTCACCGGGTTTCTTCTTCGGTGGGATGGGGGTAGGAAGTAGGAAGAAGAGGTGCAAGAAAGCTCTTGGGTTAAACAAAGGGAAATCACCAATTACTATCATGGGCTAAACAGACTCAACGTGAGGAAATCAACTTATTGCAAAATAGACTGAATGTTTAGTTGCTGATGCGGGCGGTGGTTAAAAAAAAAGGAAAGAAACTACATTTATACAGGTTGGGAAAAGCCTTTCCATCCCTTATCCCAGGCTCGGCTTCAACCCAGGGATGCTCCTCCTCCAGCGAGGGCGCAGCCGGGGGCTGCGGCTGCCCGGGGGAATTACCTGCTGCGGGCTGGGCTCATCTGCCGCCTGCAGGCGCTCCTCCACCCTCCCTCCTCCTCCTCCTCTCCATGCCTGCCGCTTTCCACCCTTTCTTAAACGCGGTTTTCGGCTGCCGGGCTCCGCCGTGCCCTCAGGTGGGTCCGCTTGAGTGTCGTTCGGCC
>VXBO01004054.1:41331-193180 GCA_013400135.1 Rhinoptilus africanus
GGCCGCCCCCCGCCAAGGCTCCGCCCGGGCCGCCCACTCCGCCTACCGGCCTCCCCACCCAAACCGCACTCTTTTGACAGAATTCTTCTAGAAAAACAAAAGCAACTGGGACGCAAACGGTGCAGACCGGGTGTAAGTTCAGCAAATGGGGAACAAGGGAAGCCAAAGGGCTTTCGGCCGAGCAGCTTTGGAAAATATTCAGCAGCTGCGGGAATATTGTGCCTGGGTTGCAGAGCATAAAATAATGCAGTGAGTAATTACTAAATAATAAAGTCTACCTGAGACCTTTTCAGCTCAGAACCAAGACGCAACATTCAGACTCTGACCGCCTGTGAAACCCACAGGGAATCATCCCACTTCCCTCCATTTCTGGTGGAAATTCTGATACGAGGATACGAGGCGAAAGCTGTTTTTACCACACCTTGCCACTTTCCAGGCTTTAAATGCAAAATAATTCTTACTCCAGAGGTAATAAAGCTGCACAGCACATGAACTAATCACAATTCCTTAACCTTCATTAGGGAAGAAATTCAAGATGCAGATTCTAACAGCACAGGCCTGAATCAAACAAATCTTTCATTCACACCTCTACATTCTCCAAGTTTTTCCAGGTTTTATTAATCAACAATATTTATTCTATATTTTAGTAATGCTCCATTTGTGCCTCAAAGATTCTCCAAGTTTTTCCAGGTTTTATTAATCAACAATATTTATTCTATATCTTAGCAATGCTCCATTTGTGCCTCAAAGTCAACAGTATTATGGGAAGCATTAGGGTCTTGCCTATAACATCAAAGAAGGAAAGTTGGGAAGCTAGGAAACAATAAGGAAAAAAAAAAAAGCTCATTTTTTACCATTGCTCTGATCTGGTCACAGATTTCAGTGAGAAACTCCACAAGCAAAATGGTTCCCTCTGCTCGCTCCAGCTGCAGGATTAGAACCTCATTTTTCGTCACTGAAACCTTATGAATAAAAATGAAGCTGAGTCTCTGCCCTTTATCCTCTACAAAGACAGCTATGAAACTCTTTTATCCTGTTCAACCCATCAAAGGTACGCTCAGAACATTTGACTAAACCTGCCAACAAACCAAGTTCTGTAATAAAATATAAATCTAGTTACTTTAAAATAAGGGATCACAAGCCTTCAAAGGAAAATCATTAGTCTGCCTTATGTAAAATCAAACCCTTAAGGTTAGTGATACCAAAATTCCAACCATAACTGAGAAAAATCTGTTTGGTTTTTTTTTGTTATTGTTTCTTTACAACAACAGTTACTTTCAAACGTAAATTATGGAATAGCACTTACAATGGGAATATAAACTACAGCAAAAATGCAAATTGCTCTGAAGTTACACTGTCTTTAACTGTTCTGAAAGTAGATTTACATGTACTTGTGACAGATAAGAAATAAGAAACCACAAAGCAGATATGACACAGCACTCTTTATGTTATTTATTATCACTCTCACACTTTCCTCCCTCTTTCACAACCATCTTGCATTTTGTTTTTTAAACCTACCTGAATTAGGCAGCTCTCTGAAGAGGTAGTGTTTGCTCGGAGGCCAGATGCAAACTGGCAAACCAGAGTACTTACTAATTT
Source organism: Rhinoptilus africanus (assembly GCA_013400135.1). NCBI lineage: Eukaryota > Metazoa > Chordata > Aves > Charadriiformes > Glareolidae > Rhinoptilus > Rhinoptilus africanus. The sequence continues at coordinate 42,931 of VXBO01004054.1, forward strand.
AGTCCCACCCAGGAAACCCAGCTGCATTAATTAAAGTCTAGGGCAGAGTAAAGTTTCTAGCCAGGTGCTGCTACCTGTGAAAGTAGATAGTTTTAATATATTAGGGGGAGGAGGGGAAAAAAATAGAAAAAAAACAACTGAGAAAGCACTGAATTCTTCTCTCACTGTGATTATTAAAGTCACCTTCATATGTATCCTGTAAACGTAGAACAATTTATCTATCTGGTCCCAATTTTCTGACAACAGAGATATTTTTATACTAAAACAGAAACTTTGTGAGGCTTAAGAATGATGTCCGTGGATTAGGCGTATCTGTGCTTCACTGTATCTTGTGATATGACACATGGGGGGTGATTAACTATTCATAAGTCTTAGTCTAACTAGAGAGATGCAAGAAGTGAAAGAACTGTTAACCGAGTAAAGTTCCACAATATAAAGAGAGATGATGGTAGGTTCTATTGAAAGGCAAAGCATTGGGCAGAAAGGAGATTAATAGCGGAGGTTCTCAAGGCTCAGTCTTGTGAACAAACCTGATGTAAAAAAACCCATCTCTGGCTTTAAGCTGGAGCTTGTTCATTTGCTTTGTGGAGGGATGTAGCATCACTGCCTGCAACAGAAGATGATTAACAGAGAGACCCATGACCCTAATTTTATAAGATTCTGCATGAAATACTTTTTCTCTTTCAGATGAGTATAAGGGACATTTAAACCATAACAATAAAACTCAATGAGCATCTACACCAGCTAATTTAAGCGTGCGTGGGTGTGTATGTGTTCTGAAAAAAACATGTAATTGCTAACTTTAGGTAAAGCTTATCAAATGAGGGTAAAGAACATGGTTAGTCTAATCACGGCAATGTCAGGGACTGTCATAAACACTCCTGAACTCAGAAATCCCACAGAATGTTGCATTGAGGAGTAAGTGTAAAGATCTTTTACCGTGGTATTTCTGCGTATCTTGGGAGGCAGAGGGAAAGGAAGGGGGGAGGATGAGGTGTTGCCATTCTCCCTTTTAATCCTCAGATTCTGAGGAGGATGCTTGAGACTACAGGACCCATTGGAGTAACTTTCCAGCTTAGAAGTTTAGAATTAGAAATTTTTCTAGATTAGAAAGTTACAGGCTAGACTACGCACAATTAATAGCAGTCTTCACACTTCCATCTTAAGCGAGGTAAGCATGCTATAGCTAATCCTCAAAATCTTGAGAAAATTATAAATAAGTACATAACAGAGAAAGAGGGCATTAAAAAGACCTTCAGTAAGATGAGTGTGAGAACATAACAGAACATAGTCTAGCGCTGTGCCACCCGGTTTGGTTTTATATCGAACTACATCACCATTTATCACCAGTTTGCTAACATGCTATAGATTTTGAAGAACCGCCTTTAACTGCAAAATATCTTTTGCATATCTTTTACTTCTATTATGCATGTTTACAGCTTTTTTACAGCATGTTTACATGCATTTTCAGTAGATACCTACTTCTATCATGACACTTACTCTCCTAGGAAAAAAAAAGCATTTTTGTACTGCAGGAATGCCTCCTGGCTCTCTAGGAAGTTTCCCTAAACTACTTCTTCCATTAAGGAAACATGTTAATGTCACATTATAGCTACTGGCAGTTCCTATTCCAGCTTCTGGATGCTATATCCGTATAACTCTATTATAACCGTCCCCTCCACCGCAGCTCAATTCTTTGCCAGGGCACAAGATAGGGTATTATCCTTTCAAAAATTACTGCCCAGCTTTAAATTTCAGGGCTGTCATATGCAATATCTTGAATGCAGAGATTAGTAATGGTTCCCAGTGAGTTTCAGAGACAATAGCATACAATTTTTATCAATAAAGATTTAATACAGCATTTGGAATCTTTCTTAAACTTGTTTTCAACTAAAGGTTATAAATATACTGGGGTTTTCTCCCATATCAGAGGCAAAATGAGAAGACTGCATTTTTCTAAATTGGGTTCCAACACAACATTAAAATGTTACTAAGCTTTAATACACAGCAGTAAACATCTTAGCTTCTAATCTTTTTTTCAACGATGATTTATCATTCTCTCTAGTGTGGCCCTAAAAGATATTGAATTCTCCAGCATTTGACATGAACAATCGCTTCTCCAGGCTTTTCTACTCCGGCAAGTTGGCACACAGTCAGCTAGATTAGGGCTTTACAGAGAGCACGGACTGCTCTTCCAAAGCGTCTGCATGAACATCGTTAAGGCAAAGTAAGAACACATGGAGCTAATTTAGAATAGCTGGGGAATTTTAAATTTGCACCACAGCTGCCTGCACTAACTTACCCAAGAAATGATGCACTACTTTTCCCACAAAAGGAAAACGCTTTGGTAGCATGCAGAATAAGGCTTGCAGCTAGCCATATTCCAGTATAGGGGCTGGAACTAACTTTTGGCAAGAGGGCAAAGGTAGTCTGTATTCAAATCCAGCTCTTGCATTAACAAGAGCCTACAACACTGCCTTTCACTTTGGATTTTAACCCCCACTCATTCCAGGCACTCAGACTGCTTGGGCAGCATGATTCTTTCTGGAGGTCTCCTATCCAGCTTTGGAAACCGCCGCCGAGCACAGGCAGTTGCCACTACTGTTTTTTCCTGCGGGTCATTTTTCATCTTTATTATGCTATTCTTCCGAGTCTCTATATTTTGTATATTCCTTCCCCCAACACCCCACCCCCCCTTACTTTGGAGCTTAAAAATTAAATGGTGCAACATACTGCACAGATTACAAGAATGAGGGCTGCTCCCCCTTCTTTACTTTTTTCTTTAGAGAGCAAACACAGTCCGCAAATGAAGGTTCTTCCATTCTGTGATACAAATGCAACTTCAGGCATTAAGCAGATGGCACTACACACTCGGTGTTTACACGACAGCTGCATCTCCTGAGATAAAGGCAGCTTCTTCCCTTCCTACTCACTAGCCCCTTTTTCTTCCTTCTATAGAAAGCATCTGGATCTGACTGCTTGATGAGCTTCAGTTATCTTTCTGGCACTAACAATTAACTCTTTTCTACCAGGCATCTTAAATTTGCCAGGACCCCTAGGAGGGGAGCAGATTTTACATTTAATGTCTTTAGGCTGCTCCAGCCCAAAGTTCAAAGGTTCTAAGTTTGGAAAAAAAGTTTTGCTTCCCACCACAAAGGAGAATTGAGACTTTTTAATCAGTCGGTAGAGCTGACAATAACAGAAGTATTCAAGCGTGGACGTGAGCTGTATACAGAGGTTACACAAAATTACGTTTATCAGCAAAATCATGATTGGGGGAGAGGCTGAAATGTAGATTCCTGGAATTTTCGGGTGTGCATAGAAATGCCATCTCTTCAAATATATGCTCTCAAGTGCTTCTCTAAGAACTTTTCTCTCATTCAGGTAAAAATACATTTTCAATGACAGGGTACTCATAAGAATATCACTTAAGTAGATCCCAAAAATTTCTCAAAAGAAGTTTTCTCATTTTTAACATTCCTGCGGTTTTGTATGTGCTCTTCTATTCCACTGTCTCAGAGTAATACCAGATTAGTACTGCAAAAGTATATGAGAAAAGCACCTCAAATAATTTGTAGTTGAAAATTAAATATAACTTTACTGAAAAATATCAGCAACCTGGTAATTAAATCTTCTAAAATGGGATTCTTCTGCATGCCAGTAAGAAGAGAGAGCAACAAAAAAGACTGACTGATATGTGCAGTGCAAATTCATGAAACTTGGATGAATTTCTGCATTTCAGTGAAAACTATTGCAGTAGCAGGTAGTGACCTCCACGTGCCCTCAGACCAGAGTTCTGAAAGGGTTAGCAAAGGTATCTGAGATAGCTGCAGGCTATGTTACTGGACAGTGTTCAAGAGAATGAGTATACACTAAACCATTTAAAACTTTTGTTAATATTGACTGATAATGGTACTTCCAACCTAATTGCTCTTGGCACATAACGAAGAGCATAAAATACTGTAATAATGTGCTGTGTTCAGATGCGCCGGTGTGTGGCTCAATTTTGAATTTGCTGAAGCTGGTGGAGTTGGCACAGTTGTTTCTCAGGTAAAGGGTAGTTTGAAAAGAGAAACAAATCACCTTCCTAATCTCATGTCTAGGGTGATTTCTGTCTAAGTTTACTGACAGAAACAGAGATGGTCTACCTTAAACAAATATAATAACACGATGACAGTATTGCAAAATCAAAAGATTTTGATTGCCTGTCCGAAGGAGCTTCCCATCCTGATGGACGATGGACAGATAATTAAAGCAGAAGATATCCCCGCACCAGTCACTACAGCAGTCCTAAAGATCAGGACCGTGAAAGAGATCCTGCTCTTAGATGCACAATTTATCAGGATGCTTCAGCCAATGTTTAGCTCTAAGCACAGCTTTACATCCATCCCTGTGCAGCAAAGCCTTTAAGCATATCTCTGTGTTTAAATATGTTCCTGAATCAGAGCCATAGCCAACTATCAGAGAGCATCTGTTCTTTGATGCTGCCTCAACCCTGTCTAGCTCCCAGATTTTCTGTTTAACATAGGAAATTTAAGTCTATGCCAAGACTTGTTTTCTGGAGTTATTTGTTACCAGGCTGCAGATGGCTAATGCTGCAATTTGTAATTCATACAAGCAACATTCCACCCATTGCATTTCTTAAACTCCATGCTCTATGGATCAGGAATGTATGATTATTACCTAGGCCAAGGGAGCTTTGATCCTGGTGGGGGCTGGAGAAAATTCCTACAGGCTGAAAAGTAAATAGTAATAGGAAAAAAGACATTTGGACTACTAGCATGCTATTATGAAATGTGTGTTGACAACCTATTCATCAAGAAATCGTAAGAACACTTGGGAACTCTGCAAGTTTGGGGGTTTCAGTCACATTAATGTCAACTAAATGAAATTGTTTACTTTACATTTATTTGTAAAAAGAAGTCAAAGGTGATAAAAAGAACTCTGAGAGGCAAATTTCTGAGACTGTAATGATGGATTAAAGATACAGGGTCAGATTGGCAGATGCTATAAATTGTTGTTGAAGTCAATGGAACTACGACAATTTCCTCTGCTGAGAATGTGTCCCATATATTATAAGTTCCTGATTAGAAGATCAAAAGAAGTAGAAGAAATATTAGGTTTAGTTTTAAATTGAAGGAGCAAATGTTATGATATTCTTGGTATGGATCAAGCTGTCCTCTATACAGACCTTTTTACATCTTAAAAATTTTATGCATTATATGCAGATAAGTATTGCCAGAAGCACTTTTCCATTACCAGATACTACTGTAATGAAAGATAGGGACAGAATTTGGAAGGAGACATTCATCATATTTCTTTCTTGAATTAGTTAATAAAAATTCTTTTAATGTAACACTGAATACCAAGAGGGCTAAGCTTTTACATTAGCAGTTTTGGTACTTTATATCAGGACCTGTTTAAGAAAAGGTATTATTTCTCTTCATAATTATTTCCTATTAATATTGCTAATATCATTGTACAATATTTTAACAGAACTCTCCTTGATCAATTTTAAAAGTAGGAATGAAACCGCAGGCTAAAATTGTTCTTTATAGCTAGCTTTCATTTGAAGTGGAAATGAGGGATTTTCACTGACCTCATTCTCTTTGTTCTTGTGGTGGTGGTTAGTCACTTCTGGGGAGTGCATGAAATACAGTCATTGCTTTTGGCCCAATACCTCTATCTGTACGCTGATAGTATTCATTTGCACAATTAATTACACTGAAGTGCTGGGATTTCTAACAGAAATAAGGTGACAATGAAAGGCTAGGAGAATTAAGCCCTGCTGAGCTTTCAAGTAGCAAGAAGTCTAAGTCCCTGAGCTTACTCAAGAGAGCCTTTCGAACACACCTAAGCCCCATTAAAGTCAGTTGCTAGCCGTAGTCCCTTTCTTATGGAAGATGTAACATTTTGAAGTTTAACCCAAAATCTTAACTGTAAGGTATAGGAAACATATGAGTAGCAAATACAGAGCTGAAGCAGCCTCGTACCTAAAGCAGCAAAGAAAGCGCTTTGTCTTGTGTATGTCTTTCCCTGAAACTGGTAAGATCCATTAAGGAAATTACAGAAAAGTAGGTAACGACTTTTAAAAGGCTTCCTGTAGGTCAGGAAGCCAGAGAAGCTCTGTAAGACATTTTCTTTTAGAATTTCTTTTTAGAATTTTTTTAAAGAACTTAATTTGACAGAAGTTACAAATAGAAATAAGCATGCTGGTCTTTGCACATGGCTAAAACTATTGAACTTTTTAGGATTATCCAACTCAAAGTCTTGAGAAACAAGAAGCCAGAGTAGCAACATTCACGTTCCTGTACTTCCCTATTAATTATTCCTTCATTAGTAATAATTAATTTGTTCAATAAGTTAGCTTTAGCCACATCTCCCCGTGGCCCGATTAATTATCCTATTTCTGTATCTCTATATTTTTTTAAGACAGTATGTAGCTGCCATAAACAAGACTGATGTTATGAGTGGTTCAGATTATACACATTATCCTTTACTGTATATGATCCAGGGAGTTCTGGAAGTAAAACTGTAGCTGACCTATTTACATTAACAAGGAACAAATTACTGAAGAAAATCTCCTATTCAGATCAGTAGGATTGTTGCCCAAGCAATGACTTTTATTTCGAATTTAAACTTAATTTTTCCTTCGAGCTGCTCTTCAATATACTGCTGGCACCAGAAGTATTTCCGTGTAATCTTACTTTCTAGTTTGTAGTGCTATAGCCAGTGGTGGAATGTGTCAGCCACTAAGTCCAAATCAGTCAATTGTTCTCAACGCAGCCTAGCTAATTAAAATTTCTTACGGTCTGCCACATTGCTCGTTATCTAATCCAAATGAGAACTGGGGGGAACAGTTGTGATGATATATTAATATTAATATATCAATAACAAACAATGCAATTGCGATACATTACTTCTAACATAATTTTCAGCCATTACCGTATGTCAGTGAGCTTATCAAGTTTATCTTGTTCAGCAAATGTTGATTATTAATTGTGATCAATGGTACAAAATTAAAAGTGACATTATAAAAGCCTATCATTTCTTTGTATTACAGTTATACATATTACCCTATTACTCATAATTCCTCACTAATGCGTCAGTTCTTTACTTTCAGAGACAAGGGAGAAAGCAGGCCCTTATTTTCAAGGCGTTAATAACTACAATATTAAAGTAGAAAAGGAAGCTTTAGACAGGGGGTTATTTATTTTGCTTTTTCACAATAAACAAAAACTATATCAAGATGTTAATGTTGAAAAAGCAAAACTAATAATTGGGAAATACCATAAATAAAGCTTTCTGTTTAATCTTAACTCAAGGTTCTTTCCTGTAGGCATTATAATAAAGTCCTTAATTATATGATCCTAACCTGCATTTTTACGTCCAGACAGAGAACAAGATGGCCAATGCCCAGAAAATAGTTGTGGATGTCAACTTACTCATATTATCTTCAAGACCTTCATCTTACTTTTCCAGATATTGGAAGCTATAGAATTAATAAACATGGAACTCAAGAGACATGAAAGGCTGAACTAGTTAAAATTATTGGGTAGAATTGCTTTGCACAAAAATTGTTTATTTGACAAAAAATATTTCTTGTAAGGTCATTAACTTTACGGAAGACTTGGATAATAAATTCAGAGAGTACTTCTTCCTTCTGATGTAGTTGAAATCTTTTGTTCTGAGCTGCTCAGCAATTCATCATGCAAGTTTATAATTTCAGTTTTATACCAAGACTGAAACAGCAATCTGTTTTTCAATGGGCTTTATTCCTACAGTTAAGGCAATGTAATGCCAACTTAGAAAATGTATTTTATATCATCATCTGTCACAAGATTATCTTACGATTCAAAGCAAGTCACTTAAACCAGACTTTTGAGAGGAAAGATGTTCCTCATTTTCTGAGTGCTTATCTTGTCACAGCAAAGTTTTAATTTGCAAAAACGCAGCATATTCACAGCTTCAACTGAGACTAATAAAAGTTGGTTTGTGAAAAAAAATAAAGCAACAGTCTATGAAAATCTGCATGTAGATCATTCAAATTGGGCAAAGACAATCTTAAATCTGGCTTTTTCTAAAGTTTGAGTTTTCTAAATGCAGTTATACTTAAGAAATTGGTTTTATTTAAAGACAAATAAAATAGAAAATGCAAATATCCTCATTTTGAACCACTGGAAACCAACGTCAAAAACCGGTTGGAATGCCAGCAATCAAGGGACAATTACATTCAAATCACTATTCATGTCTGAATGCTTTATGGATAATTCCTAGCATGAAAATCAGTCTCCGGTGATTTGCCTGGGGTTTAAAGGGAGTGCATACGATAGCATTCAGAACTTTCCACCCATTTTATGTACTAAGCTCTTCTTTTCTGCTGTGCCAGTCCATCCAATACCAGTTGCACCCCATATCAAAATTAAAAATACCAGATCGAATTATTTATTCCCCTGTTGCACTTACTGCCTCCAGAATTAAGTAAATATTTAATAATTCTGAGGAATGTGGAAAGACCAAAGCCAAACATATTTATAAGGTACTGATAAGTTTGAGCTTGAAACCTGTGTTTAGTCATCCAGGGAAGAGAACCACATAGGGGCATCGTTTTCAAGAGTTGCGGCCATTGAGAAGTGACTGTTCTTTGCCTGTATTATTCCTCTGACCCATTCTAGATATACATTTTAAGATGGGATAACTTGTGCAGTAGAGGTTCTCCACCCTCTTCACTGCCCGCAGAGGAAACCTAGATGACTAGCTCAGATTAGTTGCCTAAACTGTGAACAGCAGAGTAACGTGATGTGGAAATCAACAGATGCAACATTAGCATCTGACTAGGAGTGGAGGGATAGAGAAGGAATTTCATCCTATATAGATTTCACTGTATAGGAAGAACAAAAATAATATGATTTCCCATTTTATTTTGGTATAGGGACTTGTTGAAATTGTTCAACAATCAATTTGCATTTCTTCCTGGGAACAGTATTTGTAGGGCACTCAGGTATTTTATCCCAGTGCAAATCTTCTGAGTGTGTTCTTTTCTCTCTGTTTTTCCTCAGGGCCTGGGATTTTCCCCATTTTTTCCCATTCTGCTACAGCCCTAGTAGTTTACCCACTTGTTGTATTGCAATAAGAAGGGGGTAGATAGAGGCCATGTCACCGATGCCTGCTCACATGATTTAATAAAGATGAGGGAAGAGGAGTAACTCTCTCTCTGTAACCTGCCCTTTTAAAAAATAGTAACAATCTGACCATCTTTGCTAAACTGCACAACTTTTTACCAGAGTTTCCATCTATTTTGCTGTGCAGATTTGCTCCTTCAACACTGAAACAAGCTAAAACCGTGATTTACAATCTACTTACATCCTACCTGAAAGTACCATTTTTCAATAATCTTCTCAGCCAACATTAAAAGGAAAAAAAAAAATAAGTGTCATTAATAAAATAATCACTTCTAACTTTGTTCTTACCTGTTGTTGATTATTGTTTCTGCAACAAAGTGGTGAAATGTTTGTGGATAAGATGTGATTTTTTAAAAATTCTTTTGAATCTCCACAATTTACGCAGTAGTTGTAGGTGCTCTTGCCTGGTCTAGTTCATGTCCTGTTGTCCCACAAGTTCTAGCCCTCAGCTCTGAGCACTTCTGGAACTGCTTTTACGTACAGGGAATGGAGAATAAATTTTCAAGTGTCTCCCACTGAAAGCTCTGAAAAAAAGAAGCAGCAACCTGATGTGGGCTTGACGCCCACAGAACAGTCAACAACAGGTTTTCTTGAAGTAGCCTTGAATATCTATGGCTACGTTTTGGCATGCTCTTTCAAAAGTGGTCTGTGGCCTTTTAAATTCCTTCCTGTTAGCTGAGCCCTATGCAGTGTTTTGGTTCATTTTTCTCCTCTCTCTGATACAAAAGGTTTTATAAGAAAAAATGGAGATAAAAGAGTAGTTCTTTTAAGAGTTTTCTGTACAGTAACAGTAAGCAGCGATTATATGAGACTGTAGGTTTTCCTCCACCTTTAAGTCTAAAGATTTCGTCTTTAGACATGTAATTAACTGATAACGGCGATAATTAAACAAACAAACTCTTCTACCAAAGTAACATTCCTGATGAATTGTGTCGATGAAGTTTTCTTATTGCTCACCATGTGCCTGTGTGGCCAGAACCAAGCAATTAAAAGTGACAGCCATATGAATTATACTGCATGTTACAGAAAAAAAAAAGTTGGCAATCCAAGCCTGAATTTCCAGTGCTCTTTGATGCCTGCCATGAAAATCATTTATGCAAATAAGCATCACACAAGCAGTAAACATGATGAGCAGGAACTCATCCTTCTGCTTTTATTCATGTGAAAGGCTGTTCCTCTATTTCATCTGCCTGTCCATATTTGTTTTTGTTACCACAATCTCCCATTCAAAAATTGCATTGATAAAGTGCCCGTTTCCTGCAAAACCAGGCTAGTGGGGCAGCTAAACAGCTTTGTTTCACTTTTTCACTGAAATGACGGGATGAATTAAAGGCCTTTTATATTATATGCTTAACAGTGGGGACACTGATATTCAGCTAGATTATCTGATAGCTACAGAGACCTCCATAAGGCAAATGAGAAGAATAACATGAAGAGAACCTTTTCGTTGTAATAGGCTTTTCTGCGATGGTTAAACTATCCACCTTCAAGCTTTTTCACAAAGCCTGGGCTTCTTGTTGCTTGTTTTGACTGAATTACGCAGCTGTTAGCTTTCCGTAGAGGAGCCCAAAGGTTTGTTAAATGTGAAATGTTTGTGCTCCAGACTGTTCCTGGAAGAAATGGAGAAATCATAACGTGAGATGGACGATCAGTAACAAGTAAATATGACAGAGGAACTGCTTTAACATTATATATACACATACATGTATGAAAACAAATAACAGTGTGAAGAATGAAAGCAAATCTCTAGTGCTGGAGTAGCCAAGGCTTTCACTTTCCTTACCAGCTTCACATGGAAGTGATTCTCCCTTACTGCTGGTTTCGTTTCCTGATAGTTTGCTGAGCTGACCCCGAGGCTCAGCTGTGCTGTACAGCCAATTTGAGGGAAAAAGACAGAATGATTGAGCTGAAAGCGGGAGAGGAAGAAAAAGGGAGTAAAGGAAGGGGAACAGTAGAATTTTCTCTTTTAGTGGAAGCGCTATTAGATCAGATCAGCTTTCCTGTCAGACTAAAATTAAGAAAATGTATTACCTGAAAGGTGTGAAGAACTCACCTTAAAGCTGAATGGAAGATAACTATAATATGTTTTACTGATTCATTTGTCAGCCTCTATCTTCAGAGACAATAGCTGTTTTGTTAAGCTTTGCATTTCAGTGTTAAAAATCCCTTTTTTGCTTTTGCCCTAAGGTTTGCCAGGAGTTGAGGAACATCTTAGCAGTGAATTCACTGAAGGCTTTTATTTTGCTCACGCCGGTGATGCTGAACTCTGGAATAAGGGCATCAGCCCCTGGGAATGTTCCTGCTTCTGCTCTACAAAGCTGCAGAGGCACGTCTGGAGGTCAGTAACACCATGTATTGGCTAAAACCAGAGTCAGAGTTAGCAGACGGGTAATTTGCTTGGTGGCCATCAGGGCAATGATGAGAAGACCCGAGACTCACATGAACCCTTCAGAATTGTGTCAGTGATGGTACTAACACTGCAGATAGCCTTGCAGTTAAAGGAGAGGCCTACTGGAGAAAGATCATGTAAGTGCTGGAGAAGAGGCGAAGAAATGCGAAGGAAATGGGTCAAGGGTTTTGAATAAAACTGGGATAAATATTAGTTGATGTGTATGATGTATGAACTGAAAAGGAAGGTTGTTTTTTTGAGGTGCAGTAATATTTTTCATGTGCCGTATTTCTTGACAAGGAGATGCAGATATATTTAAATTTTGCCATTTACTGGAAAATGGCAAAGGATAGAGAAATATCAGCATCCACGTTTTTTCCTCAGCAAATGCTTTCTCAGCGACATAAACCATCACTTCCGTGCCCTCAGAGAGGCAAATTTAATCCAGTGTTCTGAGACTGCTTGTTTTCTAACGTGTTCATAGTGAAAGCAAGTGATTATTAAGAAAAAACTGATTAATCAATTGGTACGAGTTTATGGGAAGACTCATTTAACTTGGCACTCTGGGGATGCTGTACTGTAGCTGTATTGCAAGTTTCAGAGCTCAGGGAACAATATATTCACCAAAGAAGAAAATGAAGCAGTTTGTTTTCTTGTGTCCAAAGTAAAATAACTTTATTAGGAATAATTAATAGCACTTCAAAAAATAATAATCTTAAAGTAACAGTCTCCAGCCATAGACGTCATTAATTTTCTACTAAGTGAGGACTGTGTGTGGCAAAAAGCCTGACACATTATTACATTCCTCCAGCACTGGGGTTTCCATCATTTCTTTGAAATCCATACCTTTCATGTACAGTTCATTAACACTGATCAAAGCACGTATCTTTCTAATAAAGTCAATTTTTCCGTGTAATCTTTAGTAGATGTTTTCACTCCTTGTAATATTTTGGATGTTCTTTATCCTGAAGTCTTTTTTTTAATGTGTGGCTATGGTCAGAGAAGTGACAGTATGTAAATGACATCTTGGTTTACTATATTTATTCTCTCTCAATGACGCCCAGAGCAAGTTTCTCACTTCACAACTCAAAAGAAGATTTTTATAACTGCTAATACTGTACTTTCAAAGTGCTGCCTGCAAAATCAGCTGTTTATCTCACTGCAATATTCCTGCTAAAATACAGCATTTCTTCATGCTATATAAGATAAACTTTCAAAAGAAATTTCTAAACTTGCAATCAAGATATTGCACGTACAAATCTCAGGAATGACTGAAGACTTGCACTTCTAAGTCGCAAGAGTATGGTGGTCTGAAATTTACACAGGAATATCTGCTGTGCACATTGGAAAGACTGAAACCTGGCTGTTCAGCCCCTGCATTTGGCTGTGATTAATTTCTGATGCCTGATGAGGGCGGTAGTTAAGTACATCCACATCTTCTAGTGTGGGATTTCAGTGGGGCTTGAGGATATGACGAATGTCCTGAAGTAACACTTCTAGTAATGGAAAGTAAAAAAAATACTTGAACTGGGTAAGATAAGGTCAAAAATGACAGCAGAATCAGCAGACAACACTCTGGAAGTTGAGTGGATGATGATAAAGAAGAAGCTATTAGGACAAAATAGACAACTGAAAAACATGCAATCAAATGGGTATACCTGCTCTGCCAAAAATTTTTCCTAAGACTTGTTTTGTTACCTTCTCTCGTAGGGATTGATCTTGATCTCCTCGTTCCACAAATTTTCTGTTGATTTCAGTGGCATCACTGGTGAGTACGGCACTGCAGCTCTAAATTAGAAGAGACAAGCACAGGCTTGATTCTTCTCACTTCTATTATTTACAAGTATTTACATTTTCATCGTTAAGAAAGAGAAAATCCTTTCCAAGCAGAGACTGAAGGACAAAATAAATTTTGCGAGTGCAAAATTCAGTAATTATTTACTAGAGGTAGAAGAACAATCCACTCGTTTTGAAATGGCAACACTTGCTGATAGCGGTAACTATAAGTAATTTCTCGGTGCTTGCTAAGAATCTATTTTTATTTTTTGTGGAGGGCTCTTTTTGTTATGCTTTCCATACATTAACAGCAGCCTTAGTAGAGAATCAACAGTTTTATGTCTACCAATAAACTTCCCAGTTCCAGATTATTATTCTGTTGTTAAACTATACGCCATATCATTGAAAGGCATTACAGGGGGTTCTCTGCTACTTCTCTTTAATGTTGTTGTAAATAATGGTGTTTATGTGTCAGTTTAGGGTGAAGCTTAAATCCCTTGCTTTGTCAGTGGTAAAAACAGAGGTTGTTTAACATTAATATTTCCACCTACTTCACATTTAAAATTGTGCACTTGCGAAAAAGTATGATAAAAAGAGAGTTATTTTTGTATGCAGTGAGGTATATTAACTCATGGAAGAGCTCGTAATATTTAAAATGGAGTATGTGCAAAAAATATATATATTATACATATTTACAGGACTAAAAACTTGTTATATCTGTGAATATGAGGAAATACAAAGACAAATACAACAGCAGGGTGTATTCAATAGCACTAATTACATAAGGGCTGAAAACATTTCAGTCATATTCCCCTGCTTTACCATGCTAATAACCTTCTAAATGTTTATCATCAAGACTTTCCATGCATTTTTTTCTGCTTGAAGAGATGTGTTATTAATTATTATTACTATTTGTTTAGGAAAAAAAATAATTAAAGGGTCTTCTGTGAGGTTAACTGTGAAAAAAGATAGCCTCTGTCCTTTAAAAGAAAATATTAATCACATTTTCAAATCAGGTTTCAAAAAAAAAGGCTGAAATCTGAGGCTTTAGAACTGGGCTGAACATAATCTTATTCATAGAACTTAGGGGTGGGAAATGGCAGGTCAACCAGATCAGCATAATGTTTCCAGAAACACATAAGGGTTGAGTCTTGCATATTTTTAGGGTTTTGGAGACTGACCACATGGTATTCAACCAGCTATCATCCCAGCACTATGGGATTCTTACATCCTCGGTCTCCTTTTGAGAAGGGGCTCTTGACTCCTTCGTGTACACGGCTGCATGCCTCACATGATGAACATACTTCTCTCTTGTGCCATTCCCCTTAAATTCAAGGGGATGGAGACACAGCATAGCCCAGACTTCAAAATTAGAGCTATCAGGGTACTTGCATATCCGGGCACTTGATTTATGCCTCCAGAAACTCGTGGAGTTTCTATATAGCCGTATAAAAACTTTTAGTTTATTGACAGACCAATCTGTTGTAACAAATAGCGGTGACACTTCAGAGGCCGGGGCAGCTTGGTTTTTTTCCATCAGTGACTCCCTGCATGGCCAAGCAAGAGCAATATTGTGCTTTGCTGGAAGCCCATTTTAGGTTTCCTGCACTGGAAGCAGGTTCACACATACTGATCTTCCAGCAAAAATGGAAATATGAAAAACAGACTGATCAGCTCTCCATGACTGAAGAGCCTGCAGTAAAGTCAGAAAAAGGAAAATACCACAGGCTGATTTTTTAAAACTGTGTTTCTATTTCCTGTTTCTTATGCAATGACACATACAGTTCTTGACAGCACATTAATCCAATATGCAGCAGGATGCTTGCCGTTTTAAGTTGGTTTTTTTTTTCCTTCTGAATTTGGTATGCTACTTGGTCTCCTATGTCCAGCATGGGAGAAATATACACCAGATGATTTCTGCAGGTGAGGCAGTGAATTCCCAGTGTCAGAAGCAGTAAACTATGCAAACTGAAGTCAAAGAAAGGCAGAATTGCTCACTGGATAGGACAGATGGCCGTGGGTACTGGCTGCCCCTGATCTGCAGGATGCATTTTTTTGAAATCACAGTATTTCTTCATAACCTGGCTTCTACTTGTTTTCAGTTTTTAGGTCAGCTGCCACATGTCGGGGGCGGGGTGTGTGTCAGAAAAACAGCCCTTGAAAAAGACCAGGTTGATGGTTTTTAGTGTGGAAAGGTAGGGCAGAGTCCAAGCTCATTAATGCTTTTATAAGCCTGTATTCACTTTAGTAAAGCCAATGTTATTCTTTATCACATGACTGCTACACCCAAACAATTATTTAAAAGATAAAAAGATCTAACACTCTCACACTTCAGAAAATAGTCAGTCTCTCAGAGATCCTGACGGTGCATGTAATGTAAAAATACCAGTTTCACTGAGAACTTAGAAGGGCCCCCAGGATGTGGTAGATGATTCTGCCTTCCAGATTTCCCCGGAGTGGAAGCCTGTCCCTCTTGATGTATGACACAGACTAGGAGCCTTCAGTAGTTCCTACTCAACATGGAAATGACAGATGTGAGTTTTAACCTCGAGATAATAAAAGCAAGAGAGAAACGTAGTTGTATGCAGAATCTCATTCTCAAATCCTGCCCTGAAAACAGAGATGTAAAGAAAAGTCACAGCCATATCAGCAGTGCCTTGACCGGTAGGCCACATCATCAGCCAGAAGAAACTTTATTCCTGGGCATCAGCTGGGCTTTTCTATTGTTATGGTGTATGTCCTTCCAGAGACCCAGGAGGCCCAGTCAGAGCATTGCAGCCCAGTGTACTTCAATGCAAAGTACATCAGACGTACCCACATCTCCTTCTCACAGCATTTGTAGGAACAGTTGGGAAAAGAAGCGGATGTGAATTTCATTACTAGTCCAGCTGGCTTGTAGAAAAATAAATACAATTTGATACCCCATTTTAATATTATTCAGAAATGTGCAGATGAATGCTGAAAAGTAAAATAAGGGTATCAGGATTTATTTTCAGCCTTTCTATTCAATATATTGCGTGCCATCACACATTATCTTTTATTATACACACAAGTCTCTTTAGAACACTGTCTCTATATTTCTTGCAAATGGGAGGCAGCTCCTTCTAGGTTATTATTTTATTGATATAGTGCCATAAGTGCACACAGCAAATGTCCATAAAGTGTCGTTTCAATAGATCTTTTTTACTGTGGGCTTTTTCTCAGGTGGTTTCCTAAACTCATGCTTACTTAATCATATTTCCTCTCATCACAAGCCTTTGATAATCAAGGCACTAAATACTATGTGTTTAACTTGTGCTACTGAAAAATACTTCTTTCAAGATTCCTTGAGTAAAAATAAGTGTTCGTTCCTCCACCGTATTGCTGTTTATTGGGGTCTGACCCACTGAGTTCAATCAAAGTCTGTCCACAGTCTTCATAAGAAATCCAAGGAGGACCCCTTGGGAAAAGAGAAGAGTTGCTTTTGGCAGAATCCTTTGTGCTCTTCAATATTTAATGAAGCAAAATAAATAGGCTCATGAGGAGGACAATGTACTTTGGCATTCGACATATTAGAGTCCAGTCAGAGTAAATATAAGCTACTTGTCGAGCCATTATACGATATGGCTTCATATCTGTGATGATCTAAATACTTGACCCATCAGGCAATAAAAGCGGTCTCTTGCAGAGACAGGACTGTTTAAGCAGCATCATGACATAAGTGAAAGCAATTGCAGTTTCCAGAGCTACCAAGTATGGCTCAATAACCCAAAGCCTTCAGGCTGTGGAGGAAGACCAGGAGGTAGGTCAGAAAGCATCCATCAATAATTTAAGAGAGCAGCACAAAAGAAAGCACAGAGCAGTTCAAACTATGTGAGAAGGAATAAGTTGTTATATAGAATTCATATTAATAACAGACCGTTAGAAAATTAATTACTATGATTCCATAATAAGAATAGGAATAAAATTATTAAATGTGCTAATTCATTGACCATTAAAAAAGTGCTTTGGGTTCAGTGGATTTGTAGCATATTAGGCTTATTTGTAGCATACGAGACTGATTCTATCTTTGTTTTCTCCAGAAAAAAGTTTATATTCTATCATGCTCTTTCCCCATTTTTGTGCACATGCACATCACTCTGTTGTTACAGAATTTCATATAAAGGTTAAAGCCCTGAAGATAATTAAGGTTCTACAGAACTCAGGAAAACAGCCAGCCTGCAAAAGAAAAGTTTGACAAGATCCTCAACACAAGTTATACCTTTCACCTACATCTTACTTAACACATAAAATGCATACAGGGCAGAGGACATATAAGTGTCCCAAATACAGAAAAATTTCTACTGGAGATCACCAGGCTTGAGACATCAAAGCCTGTGAAGAAAAAGGCACAAACCCATAGTCCTTCCTCACAGAACTGCACAGTTAGTCTACTTCGCCTATGGCCTTTGCCTTTTTAATCTAGTCTTAAAAACACAACTTTCAGCATATTAGATAATGGTGGAAGTTACATGCCTCCTTCTGCTGAGCTTTGGTGTGGAGCAAAGAGCAAAGGCTCTTCGCTACATAGGAATCCCAAGAAATACCTATGAACTACATAGGTATTCCAAGAAAACATGGGAATTCCTGGATAGACAGAGGCTGAGATGAACAGAATCATTTTCTCTTATTCCCTTTATTCTCCAGCTGTAAATCATCCCTGATCCCTGAAGAATAATCTTTCCAATCTCTCTCAATTGCTGAAAATTGCTGCTGTGAATTCTCTGAGAAGCCTCCTAATTTCATAGTGTGTTTGTTGCTCTTCCCACAACTCTCTGCTTTAATGTCTAATAACTAAATAATGTCATTGGGTATATGGACATAGTTCCCACTGGCTTCAAGAGCAAATAAAGGAGGGAAATTTACTTCATCTATGTAAATGAGGCCTTATCATGCTACGCAATACTGCAGACACTAAGAAGTTACACTAGCAAAACTCGTTATAGAAGGCAATTCTGCTTAATGCAAGAAAGAAAAATGACAGAAATTGTGAGGAAGGGAATAGGAGTGCACATTTACCCTTTTAAAAGGTTGCAGCCATAAAAGCAGTCCTTAATTCAAAAGCTAGATACTAAGTGCAGTAAGCTGAATATTAAAATAAAGTTTATTTGGCAGTAAACTGATGAACTTTAAGAGTGCAGTGCACTGTGTGCCCTGTATACACATATTTAGCAAAAACCCTTTTGGTTATACTAATGTTCAAGGTACCATTCACAGACACAAATGCAAGAAAATGCCCAGGACAGGTCTGAATTAACGTTTTTTGGGTACTAAAAAGCAGGTTTTATGACACTATGCATTGTTTCTAGACTTAATGCCACTAGTATCAGCAAAGGACACTGATGAAAATAGCTTGACTGATGAAAGAGGCCTTCTATTTAAGACATTATATTATAAAGGCATCTATTATAAATTTGGTATTTTTAATCAATTCACTCTTTCTAAGCTTTAAAGTTGCATCCCCATAACAAGGGTTTGATTTCAGATCATCAGTTCCCTGAGCAGGTTGAACAAAGGATGTTTACCATAACCATCATGTTTGCCAGAGAGTAAAAACTTTCACTTGTTTTTAGTTTATCAAATGACAAAGGAGATGATGATATTTCGTGTGTTTTCTTTCTTGTCTTTTTTTTTTTTTTCCCCTCCCCTCATAGCTTGTTCCTGGTGACTTAAATATATTCTTTTACTGTTCCATAGACACCTACCTGTGATCTCCATCAAAGACAGGCTACCAGAGCAGATAGCTCTTTGGTTTACCCCAATTTGGCCTTTCATATCTTCTTATGAGCACATAAGTGTAGAATGAAGGCGCCAATGCCATTTACATGCTTAGTTCTCGTTGTGGATTAAGCCTTGTTTCTGGAAAAAAGTTGGACATAGTTAGCACTGAGATGTCTTTAGCAAAGTGGCATCTTTCTCTCCCACCTTTCTTCCACAATAACACTCTATTTCAATTAGGTAAACAATCAGGAATGTTTTCCTCTGATGGACAGGAAACCTGCGATTTTCTCCTTAAAATGCAAAAAGACATTTATTCTTCGAGACGTGTCTGTACACAAATGTACTTAACTGGTGGTTGTAATAGACTAATTTACACGTGTTCAGAAATAGTGATGCATGTGGGTGAGCATTGCTTTCAAAGGTCATGTCAACGGGCACACAAATATCTTCAATGGTAAGGATTTGTCTGAAAACATTTACAATTAACTGCTGCTTCTTGATACTTGTTGCACTTGCCTGAAAAGTTTCTAGATAAGATGTCTTCTACTTGAGCCTTCAGAGGAGATTTTAATGTGGCATCAACATTAATGAGATACTGGACAGTAATTTAAGCACCAGTAAACTTGGGAATAGTCAGTGATTAGTAAATATATGTCTAATTATATAGTGGTAAGAAGCAGTTTGAAGGAAATTTTAAAGTACTTTCTTATTATTTATTTTTTACTACGAAGGAATACTCTAACTTGATTCTCCGTCTCAAGTTTAGAAGAATCAGTCCTGATGTTACTTCTAGGGTTGCAAAAAAAAAAAAAAAAAATTATATAATTATCTTTTTTTCTGATAATTTTTTAACAAAACATTACTTTTGGAGGCGGAGGATAAGACATGTTTCTGTGTAGAATTTCCAGGGTTTTGAATTCCTATTCATACTGGAAAAAATCAGCATATTTCCTAAATGTAAAGCATATACCAGTAGTTATGCTCCCAATCTCCTTCATAGACTGTGTTGTCCAAGTCAGTATTTCCAATAATGTACTGTTGTTATGGAATCCCAAAACATTCTGTAGTCCAATCAAAAATAAATGCAGAGAAAAATAGCTTAACTGGTGAATCGGCCTCCGGAAAAAACGTCAGAGGGACACCTCTGAAGTACAAATCCCAAAGGAAACTGTCGTAGTGATTTCATATATAAAAATAGTCTATCAATGCTGAATAAAAAATTTTCAACCACTATAATTTACTTTCACAGGAAAGCTGTCTCTTGTGCAAGTAAATCATCTTTTATAATAAACTCTAGATGTCACCCAGGTAATGGGTTCCAAAAAAGAAGTGATTGTTCTTCAGTGCAGACGCTCCCAGGTTTTATTGGGTCCTGACATTTTCAAGTATGCTCTAACTCCAAATCTCATTATTTGTACTGCATTCCCATTAAAACTTTGACAGTCACCATTTTCCTTCACGTTTTCAGTTCCCTTGGTCTAAACAATCATAGGCCCTCATAAACTGAGATGATGGGATCCTAAACCCATCTCTCATTAGAGTAATCTTGTCCTTTTACTAATTTAAAAGTCCAAACAGCAGTCTATCATCTTATGCAAATTATATCATGGATGGAAAAAACTTGGTATTAAGAGGCCCTATTATTACTATATTAAGACAGTCACAAATTAACAGCATTTTCTACCAGATAATTGCACAAAAGTTTCAATATAAAATTAAAAATTATATATAAGCAAGTACATAACTTGTAATATCATACTTGCTTTAGCTGTCATCCACCCATCCACTATGAAAAGCAAAACTATTAATGAAATGAAAACTAAATTTATTAAAATATTGTTTAATTTAAAATAGCTCCATAGCCAAGCGGTACAAAGGAAAATCTCTTTTATCCTTTGCTTTGATGAATCTGGCCTGTGATCTTGTGAGCTTCTAAAGATGATCAAATTGAGCAGAGAACCCCATGAATCCTAACACAGTGCTCTGAGTGATGTCCTTAATGAACACAGCATGAGGTATTTAGACCATCTTGAGGACAACTGCTTCCATCAAGCTACTCATATCTTCAAACAGCTATTTAGTCAAGACACACCGCGGGTCAGCTATTGAAGCACTCATCTAGTAACATCCTCTTCTATGAAGCAACTTAAATTTGCATATTTCTGCCATGTCTGAGAGTATTTGTATCACTAGAAAGGTTTAGGTTTGGTTTGGTTTATTTGTTTTTAAATTATTTTCTTTCACTATTTCTTCTTTATTTATTATTACTATTATTAGGATAGTTTTATGGAGGAGAAGTGAAGGGAAAGAAAGAAGAAACAAAGCAAAAATTACCCGCCACGTTAAAATAATGTTTATAGTACTTCTCTCCATATTTCAATTACCAGCTGTAAAACTATTAGTTTCACCTGCGCATTAATTTTTAAGGGAATAAAATGGGTACCCAGTATAATACGCACAAGCTGAGAGGCCCCGGGCAATGCCTGCGCTTGGTAGGACGTGTTCTCACCTTGCACAGAATGCTGCCTTTGCAAACGAGAGCTGGTTCGCTCTTTCTGCCGCCGAGCTCGTTCGGAGCCACGCGTGCTGCTCACCTAAGCTGGCAGCGTGAGCCTGCAGCTGGGGCAGGGGACACGTGCTGTGGGTAATCAAGATTTCATTTAGCATATTCAGTAAAAGAGCCTGCATGTCTTTTTCTTTGTGATGTCTCCCTTCTTTTTCATAGTGGCACCTTGTTGTTCTTTTTCACCAGAGAGAAAAATGTTCAGCCCGGCTTTTAATGAGCCCAGAGAGATTGTTTTCCATTATATCCAGAACAGATCTATGCAAAAACCCCTTGCAGAATCCATGCAAAAATGACATTGTCATTTACCATGTGAGACCTGTTCATTAAACTAAGAAGTGCAAGAGGGGATATATCCTCTGAAATAGCATTATCTGCTGAAGCACACAGGTACCTTTAGATGCGTCGAGCTCTTAACAATCACTGCCGCTCAACCTGTGAAGTAGGAAGATTGGAAAGACAGTGAGTCAGGATGGTAGCCCACAAAACGCCATCGGTGGAAGGAGCTGGCAGAGGCACGGTCATTGCATTACTGTGATTGCCAGATTTGGTTCATCCTATGGCAAGCTGGGAACTTAAAACATCTGCAGACCTTTTCTGCGAAGAAAAATATAAACATAGGATTACAGCGTAAACTGTGTTAGTTGTTTAAGAGTGCTGCTAACAATCAATAAGTAATAATATGTATATACCTTATCAAATAATTTCCTGGTTATTGTAAGTGAATTCTACTGATGGTTTGGCAAGCTTGTAAGTTACGTATCAGGCAGTGTAACACAAATTAGCCGCCTTGCTTTTTTGGAGGGTGGAGAGGTCCCAGAAAACTTTGTTAGATTTAAGATGGTACTGTACTAGAGTTCACTCTAGGAAACTTTTTAACAGACACTTAACAGTTCTAAGTAGCTATAAAGACACATTTCAGGGCAGGATATAATGCTTATTAGCAATAACTTCAAGTGCCACTGTCACCTGTTGCTGTTAAATTTCCTGTTGGAAGAGATCACAAACAGCATTCTGGTGCATTTCGCTCCAGTTAGTGCATTTCAAGAGTCTAATGCTTACCTAGGCATTTTATTTTCCAAAATAAGTGTTTGTCTTTCAGTAGATCGGTTCCTTAAGTAAATATGCATACAGCCCTGTTCTTCAGAATTTTATCATATTGCCTAATGTCTGCATTGGCTTCGGTGATACCACTTGAAGAGTTCAGTAATATTCACCAGGAGCGAAGAATGTCAGTCTTAATCAGCAGTTTATTTGGGAAGTAATTATTATATAATGGTTACCAGTGTATGCTACTGGGAAAACCTTAAAGGAGAGTCAATCTGCAGATGCCTATTTACTCCTTTCAGACTTTCTTGATTGAATATGGCAGCTACATTAGGATCAATAAATCCTGTAGTCTGAAGTTTTCTTGGCATTCATGCCTCTAGGTAGAT
The DNA here is from genome assembly GCA_013400135.1 of Rhinoptilus africanus. Taxonomy (NCBI): domain Eukaryota; kingdom Metazoa; phylum Chordata; class Aves; order Charadriiformes; family Glareolidae; genus Rhinoptilus; species Rhinoptilus africanus. Next base: position 66,016 of record VXBO01004054.1, read on the forward strand.
GGAAAGCGGCTGACTAATTCTCACTGTGTATAAATTTTCTACATGGATATCAGCTCAGATTTTTATACAGTGCATTTCGTACTTGAAGATCGGTGCCTGTGAAATACGACATTAAACGCATTCTAAACTGAAGTGTATGAATAGATGGCAAAGATCAGCAATCTATCAGCAACTTTATGTTAAGACGAAATTGAAGGTCAGCGCGAGGTCTTCTCCAACGCTGGTACCCTGCTTAAAGACTGTGAGGCGCTGTAGACTGGGCACGTGGGTAAGTTGGGCTGTGAAGAGTGACAGAATTGTGCAGCCAGTTGACACGGTGTGGCCACCAGCTCTGTATGAAGCAAACAGCACCCGCCCCAGGGTTTGTCAGCCTTTGTCTGGACTTCTCTTTGCCTGCCTGCAGCTTTGTTTCATCGCAGAAATTATCTAATGATCAGGTGTCTGCTATCTGGATTGCTTTAGCTTTTACTTAGCTTTGTACAACTGTGTGATGCAACGCTTAGTGTTTTATATCCCTGTGTGATGTAATGCCTACTGTTATATATTCTAGAGCAAAAAGAAATTCGCCCAGGCCAATACCCTGAGCCATGCCTGCGAGGGGCCAGGTGGTGAATGATTCATGGGGTTTACTGCGGACACGCACCATCAAGCCTGAGAGGAAGGTGCAGCTCCTTCTCTGGGTCATATGTAGGCTGAGAGGTAGCAAGGAGTTAGTGGAGGAAAGTGATGGGTATCGTGAAAAAAGAGCATGGCTGCCTTGTACTTACACAATCACTTATGCTTCTGGAGTGAAAGCCACACAGGAGTTTAGCAGGCCATTGTCAAGGGTCACTTCTTATGCAAGGCAGTGGCAAATTAACTCTGAGATGGAGCAATTTGACCTTCACCTCTACTGCCTCCTTGATTCCTGAGTCCCCAGTGCTCTGGTTTTTGCTATAAGCTCCTTAGAACACACTCAGGCTATTTCACTCAAGCCACTGTTATGCAAAAGAGATGCTCCTTTAATGAAGTGTAGACCAGCAAAAAGAGACCACAAAAGATCCTCTACGGTATACATAACTTAAATAAAGTCATATATCTGTTCAGAAGGAAATTATATGGACGTGTTTAAAGTACCCAACTTATTTTTAAGCCTCATAAATGATATCACTTATTTATTTTCAGACTAAACAAAATCATTAGTTACAAAATAGCAGCCTTCCTCCAGCATAACTTGTGATGTTTACTATAGACAAACCTGCAAAATATATTTTATTAAGAGGGATTGTATCTCACCTTCAGGCTCTTCAGACAAAGAATTAGCATGCACCAACCAAAATCTATATTTTTAACTGCATTCTATTTTGGCCAGAGAAACTCAGTTGATCCTTATATCCTTTAAAAAAATGTATACAAAACACTTCTGCCAGATGCAGTTCTAAAATATGCATGGTGAATTTTCTTTTACCTCTACGTAAAGCCACTCAGTCAGTCTCCTCCTCAGTTTTCCTCCGTTCCACAAAATTAGTAGAATAAGCCCAAGATACCTTAACTGAAAAGCTCAGCTGTTTAAAACCAGCAAAACATGCCATACTCAAACAATGATAAAATGAAAGAAAGAAGAAAAGACTTGATGCCAGGACATAAAATGACCGTCAAGAACCGTGAATAAGAGGATATACAATGAAAATTGAACTAAATATTTGCTGAGTGAATTACTGCTGGGGGTACTTAAAATTATATAAATCTGATGCCACTTTTGTGGAAGTAGAAGCATTTTACCTTAAAAATATCTACATTCTTCTCTTCTGTAAACCCGTTCTAATGTAACTCTGCTCAGCACTGTGGAGGATTAAGACAACAGGCTTTGATTTCTTACAGTAGAGAGGTGAAGATGATGAAAAAGGTGAACTGCAAGTGGCCAGGAATAACTTTTTGTTCCTGAAAACAAGGAAAAATAAAGGTGTGTCAGCTGACCTTGCAGTAATACCTTTTGCGTTATTTATGGCTGCTGGGAGGAGGTGTTTCATTGGGAGGAAGGGATAAAGCAGAACTAAGAAATGGGAATCGACTCATGCTGTAGGCAGTTTCATTCAAGGTTGAACACTTGTATGTGTTATGAATACGACTGTCTTTCCTTTCACTCAACCGTCTTCCATGAGCCTCTGCCAAGTACAGGTGTCTCCATCCTTCTCTGCAGTACTGAGTATTACTGCCCAGACTACGAGCAGGCCCTACATCCGGGATACATATGCTCAGCTGAAGGATGTTGAGAAAAACGGAGAATATGGCAAAACCTCCAAACTTGCCCAAACCATGCCTAAGTGCAATCACGCCAGAATACTGGGTACACATTCTAAAAACCCCATACCCTGGGCAGAGTAGACAAGATTAAGGAAGACAATAGTATCTGTTTTTCACTGCACATCATGCTGCAAAGAACTCTGAGTGAATGCTAGAAGACTTAATGTGAGTATCAGAAGCCGTCCTGTTCTCAACCGGCTATCAAAGCCTCATCGTTCTCACAGGCTACCTCCGGCATTTCTGATGCACGGCTCAGTGGCACTCTCCTTGATGAAGTCTGGCTTTCCTGGATAGTGGAAGTTCTGAAATCCTCTCACAGTCAGATATTAAGGCTAGTTGCCACTGCTTATTTCTAAGAAAAAAAAAAAAAAGAAGTGTGGGCTGCTGTTTCTTTGCAAGAGGGAAAATTTATGAGCAATTCAGCATCTTGTTCCAAAGATGTCAAACAATTTGGGCAAGCACAAACGGAATAGCTGCTCCCACTGGACCAATGTGACTTCTCCTAAGGAAAACTATTGCAAACAGAAATTAATTTACAAATTGTGCCTTGGAAAGTTTAAGGAATACTCAGAATGACTCACAATACTTATAAAAGTCCCTAATGACTGCTCAGGAACTCACATCAAGGTTAAGTTTAGTAACAAACATCTGACTTGCCTATTTTCAGGTATTGTTCTAAAGCATGTAAAATGTTTTCCCTTCAGGTGATTGACATAATTAATGAATGGTAAAACATCAGTTTGGCTAGAAATCATGAATGTTGTAAAAGATAAGGAAGGAATTAATTTTTTAAATTGTGCTTAGAGTTGCTATCATTTTTATTTTAGTTACAAAGCTTAACTATATTATCAACAGAGATTTGGCTGTCCTCATCAAGACTTCAATGACTGCTGTCATGAGAAGTAAAGCAAAAATAAATATATTAGACTTTGCAATTAGGTGGATGTTTTTATACTTATGGAGATATAAAAGGTTAGGGAAGGTTAGCAGGAGATTTGAGCGTATTCACCATCGCATATCCACTTGAGAGAAAATAAAGTATAAAAAAATGCAGTGATGCAACACACGAGATGTTAAATTTCTGGCTTCAGGCTCTTTCATCCCCAGAACATCCTGTAGCTTTGGATAGCCACAAGGGGTGTCTGTGAGTACGTATATATGCACATATGCTGCCCATCCCTTACCGCATTATATACATGAATTATGTAGCTTTTATATTATGCAAGAGCTTGTTCTGCCAAGAGCTCTATATGCATATTTTGCATGTGCAATGAATTACACAGACTGTTTTGCCATTGTTGAACTGCTGGGAGGGGGGAAATGATAAATGTTAATGAAAAATTCAATAATAGACACTACTGAACTCAGTGGGAATTCTGTCATACTCTTCATTGGGACCAAATTTCATTGGGACCTACTCTTTACCATGGACAGGGACAAGGAAGAGTAAAGATGCTTTGTTATTCTCTAATTCACACAAATACTTATTTTTCTTCTATGTTTTAGGAATACTGGTACCTGGAGCTTAAAGAAACTAATCCTTATAACTTACAAATACTTCTCTCCTACCGAACTCAATTGCAAAGCTCTGAGCTGAGTTGAAATAAACCAGGAAAGTGACCCAACTGAGAAACAGATTACAAGAAGCAAGGGGAGGAATTTTCTCATAAAAAAGACAGTGGCTGTGCATTAGAGTGCACATCACAGTATTTCCTTTCTATGTATCTTGTATTTTAATAAGCTGAGGAGAGGTTATTCCCAGAGAAACCATAGGATGATATATTAGTTCCTGGAAGGAATTTCCAGAGTAGTTGTGCATGTCTTAAGCCTTCTTGTTTTTAAACTGCATGCATCTAGCTCTTTCAGGTTCCCCACATATCTTTTATCTTTTAATCCTTTCATCATTCTTGTTGCCTGTCTTCATAGCTTTCACGAGCAGTGAAAAACAGCATACAGAATTTTGGTTTCACCAGAGATTGGCAAAGTCCTTAGTTGTTTCCCTAGCTTTACATAAAACCTCCTGATCCACTTAAGACCTGATCTAAAGCTGCTGAAGTCAGTTGGAAGAGTCCTATTTGGTACCATGGGTTACATATCAAACTCTCTGTGGAGACATCAGAATGCAGATTATACTGGATTTCTTTTTTTTTTTCCTCTGACAGTGGCCAATTGCAACCTCCTCTCTGAAAACCACATGCTTGACATTCCTAAAATAAACATTTCCTCATTTATTGACCAGCAGTAAATTCCTTAGTCCATTACCTTTGGAGATCAACTACACTGGTCAAATTTAAAGTCTTTATCCTCCACTTAGAAAGAGTGTTGACATACCAGAAAGAGTTCAGGAAAAACTCTCGAGTAATATCCAGGATCTGGAACATCCGTTTCGGAGTGAGTGATTGTTTTGGTTGACACAGAGAAGGATACCAGATTGCTCCTGAACTGCAGAGACCTAAACAGGGAGACCTAAACCTGCATAGTATAACAAAATATAATGACTGGAAGTTTTAAAATTAAAAAGCTTGGGTGTTTTTTACCAGAGGAGGCAAGAAACCCTTAGAAATATTTGCTTAACAGCATGCCCATTCTTAATTTATAAGAGCTTCAACCAAGAGAGCGCCCATAGCCTTTGCAGAGCTGTTGTCCTGTTGCAGGACTCACTTGATGAAATTCTATGACCTGTATAGGCAGGAAATCCAGCTAGGTTTTCTTGCCTTTTTTTTTTAAGCATGTCAAACTTTTTAACCTACTTGCACCTTTTCCTACAATTTTTATGCATAAACACGTCAAAAATCAGTAAATGGTTTATTTAGGTTTCACTTTTATCAATTTCACATTTTAACAACAGCCTGTGCATGTGAAATCTCTATCTGTACAGGAAATCAGGTCAGGATCAGTCCCAAACCTTGGGCGGAAAGTGAATCCTCTTATTTGATACACAGACACTGAGTCAGTTTTATGACCTGTCAATAACAATTAGTGTTATTCACAATGCAGCCTGTTTTTTGAAACACATTATGGAGAAAACTATTTGCTAGCTGTCCTCTTTTAACCAAATGGGTTGTAGAGACCACTTTTAATGATTTATTCCACTTAATCCAGATTGAAATTAATTTCTTCCCAAATGTTTACTTGCTCTAGGATCCTCCTCATATATATTATTAAATAACTATGCCAAAGTGCCATGCTTCATGTGTGCATGAACCTGTTCAGCTGTGGTTGATATCTTTGCATATCTTATTTGTAGCTCAACCTACAGCACGTTCAACCTACAGCATAAAACGGCTATAAACAAATTTCGCTTTAAATGTTTGAATTGTTTAAGGATACATGCAAATCAGTATAAGTAAAAAATAAAACCAAGACTATAGCTAAAACTCTTTGACCAGCCCTCCTTTCTCCCACATCTTCCATGCAGAGTGTAGCTGACTTAGTGTTGCATGACTTAGAAATTTTTAGCCCATAGGCTTCTTAGGATGAAAATAATCAGTGCAAAACAAACAGCTGTTCCTACAATCAAAAGAAAGCAAAGACTGAGCAAATCCTACTTGATACTTATATTTTCACCTTTGAAAGTCACTGTAGATCTGGGCTTGAAATCCAAGAAATGGTCAAAAGACCCTTCCATCCATTTTTTACTTTGTGGCTGACCAATAACCCCCTAAAACAGAAGGAAGCGGGCAAGGGCTTTGTTGCTGTAAAGATCGGGGAATAATGCAGGGTGCGACTGACTGCAGGTGCTGCAAAGAAAGCTGACAGTGTTTCAGTGCAAAGGGTCCTGGAGGATCTGAGCTTTCATCGTTGAGCAGATCAGCTGGTGGTGTAAAAAACCTGCCTGGACGCGTTCCTGTGCAACCTGCTTTAAGGTGGCCCTGCTCTGGCAGGGGGTTGGACTAGATGATCTCCAGAGGGCCCTTCCAACCCTATGATTCTGTGATTCTGTGATTCTTGACATTTTTAAGACTGTGACTGTCTCCCTGAGTTAGCCAGACCAGTATGGGGGGGAGTGTAAATGTGGCTCAGTCCCATGCAGAGTATAAAAGTGAACGATTTAATACAAGAATTTTTAAGAGAGTAGCAGGTTTGAGGTGCTTTAACCCATATCATCCTTCACAGTGCCTGGGGATGCTCAGCATCATGACAGCGACCATATTCTAGAGACTGGTAACAGGGGGCACTTTGGTATTGCCATTGAACCTTGTATTGCAATTGCTGCATTTTGCTAAGTGTAACTTACATTCGTATTGTGATTTCAGCATGTTTTGTATTATTTGGACAAACCAAAAGTCCCACGTAACACCAAACATCTTCAAATTAGTAGGTTTGATATTAAACATTACACTCCACCTGCGGAATACCTAAAAGAAGCTGGTCAGAGACTACTGGACTCTAGGAGATTTACAGGAACTTTATACATACATCTGTCCACCCATCTGTCCGTGCACACGCACGTGCTTGTAGGAGTAGTAGTAGGATGTTTGCCTTAACTTCTTGTGCAAAAAGACATCTCTTCTCATAATATCATAAAGTTCATCAACTGACTGCAGAAGCAAGGGGACTACAAAAAAAAAAGAGATCTTCTACAGTTTTTTGTATTGTTTTCTTTAACTGAGCGGTGTCATTTTCATTAATGCTGAGTAGTGTCAGATTCATTGTTCTTTTTATTAATTTCCCTACTCAATGGCCTTAGACGCATAATAACCCAACAGCAGTTTTATACTAACTCAATTTTTCATTTCATGAGAGAGTACATGGATTTTCTTTTCCCATTACAAACTTAATTGAAAACCCAAACTGTACAAATCTTCTGCGAAATTATATTGGAAAAAGAATGTTTCACATCAATTAAACATTCTTTTTAGATAAAAGTGAAACAATTTGTTTGGAATTTGGGTTTTATACACTTTTTACTCAGTTGTATTCGAATTATTTCCATTTTCAGAAGTCATTTTAAAATGAAAAATCCCACTGATCCAAAAATGCCAAAATTGAGGGTTTCTATGCTATCAAAATACTTAGGCAAATTTTATATTCTCCACTATGTGCGTCAATTTTCCATTGAAACTTATTTAGTAAAAGATTCTAAGTGGATCTCCCCAGGGTAGGTCATTCAACTCCAAAACATTAATGCTTTTCCTCTATAACATCGCCTTTGTTCCAACAAAATAATCTCTGATTAATACACAAGACCCCACCAAGTACTCAGAAATAAAAGAGCATCCTACGGAGCCAAAAGTATAGAAATGAAGATGTACGCATCCACATTCATTGTTTTAAGATACTCTTTTGCACTATAATTACTCTTTTAAACACAAATATATTTTAAGTATATGCAGAGTAGGATCTAAATGAATGCATAGACTGTGCCTAATTTGGCTCTCATTATCCTAAAACACGCCCTTCGTGTTTTTTCATGGTGCTAGGGTGTTAGCATGCACCACAAAAGACCTCATGCACTACAATAGTTTCTGTTTCAAATGCAATGGACTTGAACTAAGCAAAAACCACAATTTAATTTGCACAGGTACTCATTTCAGGTGAAGTTTTTCATATCTCCATAGGAGAATGTTTTAGCGAGAAATTCTGTAGGACGCTCTCAGAGCAGTGTGCTCACATTACACTTTGTAACTCCATGTGTCATCCTTATACTATCTGGCACTTCTTTTTTTTCCATTTTGTAGAGTAGCCGGGGGGCTACTTGCAATATAAGCATTATTCAACATGAGAAAGAAAGCAGGAAATAGGGCCCTTGTGTGCAAGTTAAGCTCAATTCTGACCCATTGCTTCTAATAGTTTTCTGTCTTCCTACATAATATTCTCCACTTTCATCATTTTCCTTTATATTGAAAACTAAGAAAAAGTAGTTTTGAACATTTTTCATCCATCTTGGAGTCTTTACTTATACAGTCCCTTTGTTACTTTTCAGTGCTCTCTTTCTATTCACTCTGGATATTTCTGGAACCCTTTTGTATTTCTTTTACTCGCCCAGGTAGCACTGTTACATTTGATTTCGCTTTCTTTGCTTCCCTTACTTTACCTCTGCTTTGTTTGCCAGCTAGATTCCATCTACTTCTTTCAATCTATTCATGTGGTGGTTTGAGGGGTTTGGTGGTTTGTGGGGTTTTTTGGTTTTGTTTGTTTTTTTTTCCGCCAGGGTGAAATGAATAATGCAAATTACTTTGCTGCTACCTAACAAAAAGGACTATGTAGCTTTAGGTCTAGTTCTTTATTGCTTTACTTGCCTCCCTGCAGTGACTGGTGTCTTTTGATCGACTTTCATCAGTCTTTGCTTTAGCTTAACAGCTGAATTTAATTGACTGCAGTATTTTATTAAAATGTATCTTGATTTCATACCTCAAATAACAAAATAGAAAACTACAGTTTCTAGTAATCATGTCTCTGTTTTCTCAAGAAAACGACTTATTTATTGTAGAATAAGAAAAGGAAGTGCATGTTAATGCAGACATACATAAAAGCTATGCAAATTCTTAAACAGTCTCGTATTTCCATTTTCTTTCAAATACCATAGCTTTAGCTATGGAAATATATATAAAAGCAAAGACAACATTATAAATAAGGTACTGTAAATGCTAAATTGCTGTTCATCCATAATACAGCACATCTGGCATGAATGCCAGGTACGTAAGCAATACTTCTTCTGATTAAAACATCTTGATATGTTACATTACTAATATGCTACCCCGCAACACTGTCTTTCAACTGTAAAAACTTAGTGTGCTTTAAGAATAGAAATATAAAGTAGAACCTGGCTTCAAATATTATTGCCATTTAGAATATAATTAACTGCTGTAGTAGATGGTGAAGACCAGGCATCAACTCAAATATATTTTTCTCTTACATGGATTCTGTCTCTCTATTTTTGCCAAAACCTGCGTCACATTTTGAAATTCATTCTTAGGAACTCACATTTACATCATTTAATTTATAGTGTATTCACAAACTCTCTCCTCTGTCCTTTACCCATTATATCTGACAGTGCTCCCATCACCAAACTCTTAGCATACTGAAGAATATTAAAATGCCACAGTCAAACCTTTCCAGTACTGGTGCATCATTCTGGGATTTCTGAATGGATGCAAAATCCCTTCGGTAAATGTTTACATAGGGATTGAAGTAATGCCTTAGAAAACTCTAGTCAGGCTACAATAAGGAAATCCTTATTAAAAAAGGAAGAGAGAACTGTATCATTCCTGACTTTGAAAAATAAAAAATAGCTCTCTAAAATTACTGGTAGGTGAATATTTTGTAAAGATATTTGGGTCAATGATTTGCAGTGCAATTTGTTCAGGAATTTCTGTTTCTTTGGGGGTTTGTTTGCTTGTTTTTAATGAAGTCAGCTAGTGCATGCTCCATAACACTTTAATTCTATTTGGAAATGATTCACAGCAAGCTTTGGGTTTTTATACTAGACAGAGGAGTATAAGCAGGTTTATTCCTTTAACAGATCTGTAGTTCTGCAGCATACAACTGAGGCACATTTCTGAGCACACGGCACGTATTGACTTGAACATTAATATCAGAACGAGATCATTTGCAAGTAACGGGGATTTCAGTTCTGAACTGTGATCACCTTCTTCGCTAAGAGAATCCTTCATAGGCTTGACTCTGTGTTCGCTGTCACACCCAGGAATGAATGCAAAATACATCACCTGCCCATACAAGCTCGTGCATTGCAGGAATCAATATTTGATTATTAACATAGCTGAATTTTAATTTTTTACCTAAAAAAAGGGTAGCGTAATTGAGATGCTGTATTCGAGTAAAGTAATTGAGATGTCGTATGTATGCAGGTAGGGTGTCAGTAAAAGATAAATAAGCTGACGGGGAATGAAACAGACACCTTACAGACAGATATATCAGCCAAGTCAAAAGCTCCTTGGTTCAGTGAAAGCTTCTGGCAACACCATTTAACACAAATTTAAAAAACATTTTAGAAAAATGTCATAGTGTACTTAGAGAAGCTGCTGGTTAGTGAGGTATTAGATCTCATTTGATTGATTTCTGTGAAGATTAGGAGCATACTGGGGTGCAAAAGGAAAACTGGAATACATGCTAAAATAATTTATACAGGCTGTATACTGAGAGCAGTTTTATTCATAGTAGAAATAAATCTACTCCCCTGTCTGAAACTATCAATTAAAATGGTAGCCATTATTCATGAAAATAAATATATAGTGTGTTATTCATGACAGGAGAATGTATCATGTATAAGTGGTCAATAAATCATTTTAGGGGAAAAGTGATATGGAAAACGGTGGCACTTAAGCTTTCAATTTTCATTAAAATTGTTACTGCAGCAAGCTGTTCACCAGAGGTTCAGTCTCTGCCACACAAACCCACAGGAGGACTCCTTGTTGCTCAGAAGTTTGCAAAAACTTCTAACCCTTTCTCCAGTACCTGACTCTGATGGCTTCCAAAACCTGCCAGAGACCCTGCAAAGGGGCAATGCAAGGCTCTGCTCTCATATACCATGTACCATATACCTGCTTGGTTTTGAAACCTACATGGCTTTGACTGTGAATCCACAACATACACTAAATTTGCCAAGAAGAGCAAGTAAGAGTTTGCTGGTGGAGTCAGGGCTATTAGTAAAATAGTACCATAGGAGAAAGTCTGTTTTACAGCTCATTTTATGACATTTTCTTATTATCCTTATCTACTTTATTTCTTGCTTTGTCAAAATAGGTCCTTAATCTGCCATCAGTACCTAACTGTGCTCCTGTTCAAATCAATACGCCACCTACTCTTAAGCGATCAGACTCATTTTCAAAACACTTAATTCCAATTGCTTTGCTTTGACAAGATTTCCAAGAGAGGTTAAATTTAGTGGTAGCGAACACACTGGTAACTCAGTCCCTGCTAAGCCACCACCTGAGGAATATGCTGTATTTCATATCCTGTATCATATGTAATACCATGAAAAGATATTATACCTATAAAACTAGCCCAATGCCTAGAAGACGTGGTTATAGAAAATGCCACAACTAGGATTCACACCGTAATGCAGTTACGTACCAATTGATCTTCTGGCTCCTCCTCCAAACATTTCCCAAGGCAGATGGTCCTTTTCCTTCCCTGGAGCAGAAAGGTGGAGAGAAAGGCAGGGCTAGAAGACCATTGTTGTTTTTTTTTTTTCAACCCTCAGGTCACATCTTGTTGGCAGCGCAGAGCAATCGAGAAGCTCAGAGGCTGCATTAGGTGGTGTCAGCCGCAGAGGGCTCTCCTTCCATCTTCGCTTTGGGAGGTACAGGTGAGATGCATCGCCTCCATTTCCTCTGCTGTCAAACACTGCAGAAAGCATTTCTCAACAGGACTTAAAAATCAGGCATGTAGATGAAGACAAAGAAGGTGAGGGGAGGGAGAAAGCAAGGGGACTAACCAACTGCTAGATTTCAGACTGAAATGAAAGACCTGATTTACTTAGGGAGAGATTTCAAAAGAGCTGAGCCCCAAACATATGAGTTAATGGCAGTCAGGGCCATATGGTAGTTCACTTTTTGGCTAGTTAGCAAGACTTGATGAATTTTCAAGTGCAGCTTAATTTTATTTATTTTCTTAATATTATTTTTCTTTCAGGCTTAAATTTTCTATCTAATTTTTTTTTTTTCAAAATTTGTGTTAAGAGGAGCTTTTTAGTCTATGTTTTTTTTAACTTCTTACGGTGACAACTAAACTTCTACTAATAAGTAGAATGGTGTCAGGTTTTACATGCTGTACTAGCGACAGAGCATCTCAAAATCCCCCATTGCAGTTTACCTGTCTTGAAAGCTATTGGCTTTTATTTACAACATACTCATAGCACACTGTCATAAACTTGTTCCGCGCTGACCTTCTGGCTCAGTGAAACCGGTTTGTTGGAAGAAATTACTACCAGTTATGGTAGCATAAGTTCAATCTCTGTGATATTTGTTCAGCTGCTACAGAGGCAAATAAAACTCCCAGTGAATTTGATTTGCGCAGGCTGTGTATTGCCGTCTAACTGACGGACAGCGTAGCTCTTCTTTACAACAACTCACATGATCCATCAAGTGTTTTCAAAATACTGCAGCAGGTTACCCCTTCCTGGGAAGAAAGCAAAGCTTCAGGATAAAAAGTATTCCCTGATGGTTTGCAAAAGGTACACCGTCAATGGTTCACCTGCCCACACAAATATAAAGGCTTATCCTTCACATTCAATATCTTGCATATCCCAAAAGTTTCATATCTATAAACATACATATATATGTAAATATATGTATTTCCATTATTTTCTCCTGTTTGATAGTATCCAGAGAACATGCAGTCTGAAGTTCATTTGAACACATACAGTATTATAACTGTATACTAGTTATCTTTAAAAACCAAACCTCCTGCAATCCAAAAATCGCTGCAAGTTGTGTCAATTAACCAATTAATTAAAAGTGACTCCGGGTCTCGCTATTTCCCAGCAATTGGCTACATTTCCTTCAGCACTAGTCCTTGCAGTTTCATGTTATGAAAGGCCCTATTTTGAAGTATTGATTCTTCATAAAATGATCTAATTTTTTTCTGGAATGTGTTATGCACGCGAAACGTGGTAAACTGGCACACGCAGCTGCTGCAAAAGAACAGTGTGTTGTGGGCTAAAGCCAAGTTGGCATGAAAAGGGTTATTGGACTGGTCATGGTCTTTTTGATGGTGTTGTGAAAGGAATGAGAAGGTTGGTACAAAAGAAAATCTCATAAGATGAGGTAGCGTGCTTTCTTCTCCCAGCTGGCCAAGGCTGGAAGGGCCTCGGGTGATTATTACTGAGCAGTTTGAGTTGATTTATTCTGGTTTAGAGTTTGTGGTGTTGGAAATAAAGCAAGCCCCGAGGAAGGGGATGCAAAGAGCAGATGTACGGTTAGGGACTTCATTTTTCCTTGTTCGGCTGGTGAGCCTGCACAGCCACTTACAATTAGCAATAAAGTCCAGACAGACCTTTACAAATCATGAGCTAGGTGAATCCTTTACCATCAGAAGAACTGAATGCCTTTAAAGAAAAAAAGAGCTTTCAATGAATGCCTGCTGAAATTTAAATCTTCATTCATTCCAGCTATGCTTAGGCCTCTTTTAGATTCTCTTTCTGTGAACATTGAAGCAAGCAATCATTACTTGTAGAAACCAAAATTTAACTTCACAGGTTCCATATTCGTATCAGATAAGGTATATTTTTCTATGGAATGGGAAACTAATGGAAATGGCAAGGGATAGAATGGGAATGTTCTAGAAAAACCTTATCAGAGCCCTGCAACAGGAGCAACTGAGCACCCACCAAAAGAAATATCATTCATACAAAGAGAAACATATGTGTAGGCATCCTATGTGACATCAAGGAAACCAAAATACATATACTTTATATATGCAAATGTATCCTATGTATTTTAAATGTCTATTCCTATATATAAATCTGTATAAATGACACACACATTCTGCAACTATTTTAAAGGTGACCTACAAACGTTTGCTTGTTTCATTTCTGGAGTTTTTTCTCCTTATAAAGAGGATTTCAAAATGATTATGGAGTCCCAAAAACCTGCTGCAAATAAAAGCCAATATTAACAACCAATTGTACACGTACATGAGCAAGACTGTCAAGGTGATTATTAAGGCCTACAAAGAACAATTTAAAAATAGTTCCATATGCAAAGCACACGTTGAATTAGCACCCCCAAAGGCAACTTCACAAACAAGCAAACCAAGTGGTGACTCATTTGAATGCAGAAAACATCAGAAGAGACACTATGGCTCAAGGCTCGTTATTCAAAGGTAGAGAAGTCACATAACCACTTGCTACAGAGTGATGCCTATTTCCTTTAGACATTCACCAGGCCCTGGTTCTTATTCTCAAAGAACTCAGGCAAAATTAATAAACAAAATAGGCAAAGAGATGCTGGGAGATCTACTCCATTATAACCAAAAAAAAAAAAAANATACTAAAGCAGCCCACCTTTCTTCATGGAAAAAGAAGCGGGGAAAGCCTTCCTGCTTTATTTTTTTATTATGCAATCCAGGTGTCCTATATGCTGTGTGAGTACTCACGCCCGGGACTGTGCACTGTCTCGCTCTCGTCCTCCTGTCTCACAATATGGGCACCTCTGAGGGTGCCAGCAATGATGAGCTTGTGCTCCGCAACGACAGCGTAAGGAAGAGTCTCGCGCTTTCTACCATTTTGTCACAAGAGATCTCTGCTGAAGAAGCTCAGGGATAGTGCACTGGACGGGTACTCTATTATCTTCCAATGATAAACGTCTAAAACCAAGACCTCCTTATCTCATACATGCATGTGCGCACATCAAGCCTGAATGATCAGGCGAGGGAGATCCATTTCCTACTCACTGCTTCCATACAGGAGGTGTCACGCAGCTGAAAATAGTTGTAATTCTTCAACATAACGGATGACGCATCAATTCTCCTGTTACTTTTCCTTAGGCTTCCTGGTACTGGGTAAAGAACAAGGATTGTGCTGGCATTGCGAACTCTTTCTCGAGCAGAAAGAATTGCAGCTGGGTCCTCCATTATCATGCAGAAAGAAGCAGGAGAGGGCTATGATTTCAGATATGCATTCTGGGGCTTGAGCCTGTGAATTTATGAGCACTTTCACTGCCTGCTAATTCCAGTGGAAGCAGGCAATGCCTCCCGCTCCACGGGAAGTTGAGCCCTTATTTACACTAATATCAGCTTTTATGTTTTAACATAACATTTATGCCTGTGCAATCACAGATGAGATTTTCAAACCTGAAATTTTTTGACTGCAGATGAATTACTGTAATTACATCTCACTAAAGCAATGACAAAATACTACTTTCTTAGCTATGAAGAAAAAAAGCTATAAAGAGAAAAGGTTTTTCCATGCCTGAAAATGAATCATACTTGCGAATGCACTCCCTGGACTCAGTTAAACTCTGAAACATCATGCGTGGGCAGTATTTATGACGAGGAAAAAGTCAGTAAACCGTGTGGACACCCAGTCAACCCTTCCTTTAACCAAGTAAATTGCTAGTCTGGGAACTTACTTCTCTTAACAGGGATGACCTGATGAGCACAGTCATTAAGACCTGAGAAAACGCCAGGCATGCTGTACCTCCTTACTGTATTAGCTCTTTTATTTAAACTGTAAAAACTGAAATCACTTCCAAACTTTAATAGCAGCTAAAATAAACACCTGCAGGGTGGGGGTGCTAAGAAGAAAATCATTATTCCTATTTATTGGATTTTCACGTGGACAAAAACAACTATAGGATTTGAAAGCATATTTGTTGGGGAAAAGAATTTGCTAAAGAGAGAAAACATGGTGCGGCTTTTCTCCAAATTCCCTTGCTGATAAATGAACGCTAATGCTTCAGCCCTTCTAATGAAGACAAGTTTAGCATGGAATAAAGTTGTCAATGATGAGCAGAAAATAGAGCATTTGTAAATACAATGTAACACAGAATGATAAAGCACATCCAATTTATGCAAAGATGTGCTTGCAGCGGTACGATAAATAATATCCGCATAATCAATTACTGGAAGAAAGACAGACTGAATAAATTGTTTTCTGGCAATTTATGGAAAACAAGCCTAGCACAAAAAGGACAATTTGACTTTAGTCTTTTAACAAGATTGTCTGACGAGCACTAAAACCAAACTTACTAATGATTCAAAGGACACAATATTTATTACTGTCTATTTTCATGAGCAATAGAAAATTCGAAGTAGGGCAAGAGCAAAATTCCTTTTTTTTTTTTTAAGTTAGAAGGCAGATGTACACTGTAGTCACAGAAATATATCTAAATGTATATTTGCTCTTCCCTGTACCTGAGATTCTGAGATTCTTTGCTTTAAAAACACACGCAGATTGAGAGGGGTGGGATAGAAAGCTAGAGAAAAATACATTTGAGGCTTATCAGTAGCTAGTAATAACGGGATACTATATGTATTTGAGTTCGCTATCTTAGGTAGACATTTAATAGTTGGATGCTACACCCACTGGTTTCAGTGGGAAAGTTTTTATTGAACTGGGTGAAGAAGCCTTTAAAGAAATTCTGGAAGTACTTTAAAACAGAACTGGGAAAGTTGCAAATTATATCGCCATTCGTTTTCAGAGCCATTTACTTTATGATGCTAAATATCTCTGTGACGCATGTAGTGGTTCTAGAAAGCTTCAGTAACTGTTTAGTATACCAAGAATATTAGAATGAGTGAAAAGCCATTTAATATCCAGACATTAGCTTTGGAAGACAACGTTAATGAACAGAAACAATTCTCCAACCACCACTCCCCTTCTACCAATCAAAATAAAACACAAATTAAAAAGAAAATATTTGGGAGCTGGCATTTGCCTGTAAGGATATTCAGATGTTTGTTATAATCTGTGTGAAACAACTAGATAACCAACTTAGAAAAGATTTAGCACTTTATGACCTTCAGTCTATGCAGGTCATTAAAATTCACATAACCTCCAGATTCACTTTCCTTATGAAACATTCAATGATGCCTGCAGCACTACTTAGTAACAGCGTTGGTAAATAAAACACTTCTTTTATTTTAGTGTCATTCCAGCCTTATCAAAACCTCTATTTTCATGTATCCATGGAAGAGGGATAGCCAGGTTCCAGCAGGCTAAAGTTTGTAATTTGTCCTATTTACGTGACCCAGCCCTAGTTTCATCAGCTAAGCAGATGAACAATGAAAATCAGTAGTCAGGGGATATGATGTTGAGCGTGATGCTTGATTGCGACTGAGAAGACAGAGTGTGAAATTGGGTTCCTTATAATTTGCTACTGACTTTGGGATTCGGCTGGGCGTTTGAACCTACACACAATGATATCTCTCTTTTGGGGACTCCACATCAAATTTTTATCTATTGCTGTACAATTTGCATGTTTCAAGGTAATCATACCTTGATTAGCCATGGTCTGATTAATGGAAACACTTGGTTGTTCAGAGGTTTAACATCTCCCCAGAGGTTTCACTTCAGCCCATAAGTCTTCAGGCACTGGTCAGGCTTCACCACCTAAGTGCACACGGAGTAACTTCCTGAAGTCTTTACGCCTAATTCAGGACATTAAGATTTCACTGCACAGAAATTTATGTGCCGAAGCGTGGACCTCACATAAAGACTGCTCTACTAAAAACCTGAAAAGCAGTTGCTGCTCTCTCTTCCCGACCCAGGCAGCAGTTATGCACAGAGACAGGGGCTATGAAGGGCCTGAGCGCAGACCTCAAAGCAAGCCAAGCAAGCACCCAATATTAGTCCCCAGTGAGCCATTTAGAAAGGCTAGAAACAGGTTTGGAAGTGCTTGCACACACAGGCTTTGTGTTGGAGAACGTACACCTTATATAAAGCGTACGTGCGTGGGAAGGTTAAACACTTCCTACAGGTTGGAAATGGCCATGATGGTGAGTCGTGGTGTGTGTACCTTGCGCTGCACGCACAGCAGGTCTCTGAAATGGTAGAGCTTCACCCGCCACTGAGAAAAATGTGTGACTAAAATACGCTAGCAATAAACTGTAAAAATTCACATTCTGAACATAAGAGCTTGAAGTATAAAAGCATGTAAGTTACCTTCTGAAACAAAATAGCAACAGATAGTTCATTGTTTTGCAATACTGCTTCCGTGTGTAGGATTTGAGCCCATAATATTGTCAGGAAAAACAGTTTCAGCTTCAATGGAAGCCTTACCGGACTCTCCCAAGTGCTGCACTTCTCGTGCAGATTGATACGGCATCAAGGCAAGGAAAGTCAAATGGCTTATGCAGAACAAGAGGATCAAACCCTCAATGAAGCACTGGTAAAATTTCCAGTAAAAGTACCTATTCTCAGCATTGTAAGCACCAAGTATTTGGAGATATAGCCTACTACACTGCAGTGAGCCTATACCTCAGGGGGAAGAAAAAGGCACATGGATAGTTCTGGATGGAAAAATCCCTTCATAAAACTTTTTTTTTTTTTTTCCCACGAGAAAAAACAAATCAACATTGTACCTGCTCTACAGAATTACTTCCTCAGAGAATCCTCCACTTCTAAATGCAGCAGAGCACCCATTTTACTGATTGTACTCAGAATAAACTCTGCAACCCATTTTCCCTTCTAGGCAACTGTACAGTGTCAACAGAAGATTTGTCCGTCACACGAACTACAGGAAGCAGTATGTATTTTCAGATATTTTCAATAACAGATATTGGTAACAGAGAAAATTATGCTTTTGGCAAAACCTTTATCACAGTGTTCCTAACTGTAGAGGGACAAAATAAGTAAAACCAGAAAACACCTGATGAATAGATTCATGTTGGCATACCGGAAGAGAGTTAGGCATCTTTGGGAAGGTAAATCCTTCATTTCAGTTTCATGCTGAAGTAAACTATGGACAGTAACTTCTTAAGAAACTTTCTACGTAAAGACCCTGCCTAACATGGAAGCATGGAGCAGCCACTTGTGATGCATCCTTCTCGGAGTGTGGACCTCTGGGGAAATAGAACCTGTGTGTGGAAAGGGGTGAGAGGGCTGGGTTAAGCAGAGGTGAGAGGGATGTGCCGTTACCTTACCAGCACTATTCAAGATTTCCCCAGAAGTGAGCACAGTCTGTCTGCAATGATCTCTGTTGCTATCCTGACTTCTGATTAGAGTCACTTAGTGCTACGGAGCATCCTTTGCAGGGGGCACATACTCACGTTGCTCCCAGCTAAAAGCCCGAGCTTCAGTCCATCTAAGTCATGCTTGTGGGTGGTTGTAAAAAGCGTCATCATAAACTCGGGGGGAACAAGGTAGAGGACACTGTTTACTTGACAGATTTGCAAAATCCAAACAGGTTTCAGACACCTTACAATCAGGTGTTTGCTTCGTGCAAGAATTAGGATCAAAATCTCCTATTTTGTTGGAAAAAATGCAAAAATAAGAACTATGCAAGTTTCCAACCCTCTGACCCCATCCCCTGTCCCCCCCAACAGAGCTACTTGCCCAAAATACTGAAAGAAATAGTACGGTTTGAGGGCTTAACAGACTTGTTCACTATGCTGCATTTTGAAAGAAGAAGGATTAGAAATAAGCTGTCATTAGCAACCATACACATTTGCCACCATTGGTAGATGAGATTTTTTTGTCTAGATAAGGTGTGTTTAAAAAATGCTAATAACTTTACACTGACAGCAGCTTGCACTAAGACTACAACACATGAGGAGTGAAAATAGTTCTGACTCCAGTACTTTCACCTGTGAAAAGCTATGCGTATGCATTTTGCTGGCTCCTGTGAGCTTCCTTGTGAACAAATCAACCACACAATTACTCTGGAGGAGGAAAAGAGTGGGAAAAGGGGAAAAAGGGGGGGAGGTATTTTGTGATGTGCATAAAACAGCGTTAGTGTTCTAATAAACTTTTTTTAAAGCTAATACCAAAGCCTAACAAAGGCACATTAAACATAAGACGTGTGAGGAAATAAATGAAAATAAGTGGAGAAGCTAAACATTGATTTCCTTTTATGTAATTCTGGTGGTAAGCATTATTTCATTATGCGTTTCGCCGCTAAAAAGATGCGCGACCCAATCATTCAGAGACCTATGTTGCCATAAAGATGATCTGAAGCTGACTACCTGTGAAAACTCGTGCAAGGCAATTTTAGAGGCAAAAAAAAAATCACTCAATAGCATGAATTAGCCAAAATAGCACGAGTGTTGATTTATTTCAACTGCTAACACGATTTCTTGAGATCATGGGTATCTCCTAGCAGTAATTTGTGAAGTTATTCCCATAATATAAACCAAGAGAGATCTGATCATCCTAAAACAGAAGCAGCAAAAAGTAATAAAGTCCACCACCCATCTTTCAGTTGCAATTACTATAAATGCAATTAGCGGTGGCCATAGTAGTCTTCTAGGTTTCCTGCCCTGTATGGAACAGCAGCTTGGTAAGAAATGCTGAAAGACATCCTTGAATACCCTTCGCTTGAGTTGCCTGGTGTGATCCTTACCAGCAGCCAAGGATCTGGGCCATTAAGTTCAAAGGATATAACCTACTCAAACTTTTCTATTTAATGTTAATTTATAATTGAAATCTTATGGAACTACAAAAACTTTACTATCTTTATTGAAACCAAGTACATTTTTTACAATCTGAAACTGCAGCAAGGCGATTCTGGATTCAATATTTCATTAATGTAATTTTTCCTTTTTATTTTAAAAGGAAAATCTTGGGGAAATTTAGTGAAGGCAAGCTCTTCATGCCCTGCTTCAAGAAAGTACCCAAATACTATGAATAGAAAATGACGACTTCAGTGAGACATTGAATATAGTCTGAGGTAAACTTCCACTCAGGTTCCTTGTCAGAGCCGAAACTTGAGAAAGACATCTTTCACGGTTTGAGAAAATGCTGTATAAATATTCCTCTACATACCTTGTAATATATTCCACTGTAGCATATTCTAGCATCCTTGCATTTTTGCATTGACCCCCTCACACAGGCGATAACGATGTGATTAGCTACATTTTCATCTGCTTCTCATGTCTTAGGAGGTGATAGGTCTGGTCCATTAGCACGAGGTTCTTCTCTCTGCTGCAATTTGCATATAATTAAGAAGAAAAAGTTTAATGTTAATATTGCAGCTAACAAGATATGCCAATTTTAAAAACGATTGTTGTGAAAAAATAAAATCTCTGACACTTCAAAGCAGGAATGTTTTCCACAAGAGAAGAATCCATAATGCATGCAGAAAACTGAAGGGATGCTGTGGATGTAGTGCCTGAAAGACTGCTACAGACTGTAGGAACAACTGAGTGCTGTCTGACACGGGGACCGGTGCTATCAGCTATGTCGTTTTTCTCACCTTTTGGCAATTTTTCTTACTTTATAATTCTGAAAAGCAAATCAGATATATAATTTGACCATCCTGCAGGGAACTGTGGTTTTAATAAATGAAACAATCCAGAGCTCAAGAAATTTCACTTAGTACTTGTAGACTTATTATTTAACATACTAGAAAAAAAAACCCCAAGGTCCGGAATGTTTTGGTCATTTGTGAAGCAAAACATCATACCTTTTCTGGAAAATGGAAACTGAAAGGAAATATCCCCCCACTTTCAGCAATGGAGAGAATGAATAAAGGCATTAGTGTAGGTACAACCCCAAAAAGCTGTACACAAAAATGGAAGTTAGTTTGAAGAGCGTCTTCTCAGGCTAGATATAAGGAAGGAATTTTTTACAATGGGGGTGGTGAGACATCGAAACCAGTTGCCCAGAAAGGCGACAGACGCCTCACCTCTGGAAACATTCAAGGCCAGGCTAGACAGGGCTCTGAGCAACCTGATCTCGTTGAAGATGTCCCTGCTCACTGCAGGGGGGTTGGACTAGATGGTCCCTTCCAACCCTAACCATTCTATGATTCTGTGATGTCCTCACTTAACGCATGGGGATTTCTCCATAGGCTTGGGTAACTCTGCAGGTAGAAGGAACGAACTTGCATGAGTTAGCTGAAGAATTCCCAGTTTGCAGCTATTCTAAATAATACTGTACATAGCCAGATACTGCATGGCCTTACTAAAGGAATCAGCCCATTTTGGGGTATAAAATCCCAAAGCAAGAGCAAAGTTATTAACTGTAAAACTGAACTCTTTCTAAACAAGTGGGGAAAATGAAGAGCTTTCTCTTCCCTCTAAAACACTTCTGAAGTGTTTTCCTACATAAGTCATGCAGAGTGTGAGAACTTTTGTGCAGAGCACACCTAAGTGAGGCAGAAAACACAGCAGAGATTAATTATTTTAGAGAAGGAAGCAGCCATTCACAGGAAATCCAGCACAGTGCTCATACTGTCTAGTCACCAAGGTACAAAATACGGTGCTTCTTCTCATTACATTGGAAAAGTTTTCTGTTCTTCGTACATGTCACTCCAGCACAGTGGGGCCTGGTAATAAGCACAGCTCCTAGGAACAACTGCAATACAAATACCAAGGACAGCATGTGACTTGTTGTAACCGTAAGAACTGTAGCCACATCCAGAGCTTTTTTTTTTTTAACTGGTGTAGTTTTGCTGCTTTTAGTGAAGCTATGGTAATGTAAACCAGCTGAGAATCTGACCCGGCCTCCTGAGCCCTCCCGTTGTGTGACTAAAATAACTTGTAAAAGTTACAGCATCGGAAAATTTAATGGTCTGAAAGTATATCTGGTTTTAGTGTAATGTTTCTAAAGCAATTAGAAAGGACTTGATTTTTAAGAAAAACTAGAAAAGGGCTATTTTCTCATATTCTGTATTAAACTAATAATGCTCCCAGAAACTTAAAAATACTTTTTTCTCACAGTTGCCCTCCTCAAGTTTCTGGTTAGTATAATTCATGAGGAAGTAACGGGGGTTTTGAAAAAGCAATAACAGTTTGAAACCAGATAAAACGGACTGAAAGGGGACAACTTGAACACAGAACTTGAAATCATACGTACGTGGCTAGATCCCTACACAGATCCCTTCACAGTGCTGTGTCCTTTTTAATATGCTTATTGAGAAATAAGCATTTGTAGAATCAGGATCAGAACGGGTGGATATATTCACCGATTTCCCATAGCCCCCTCTCTTGCAGCTTTGTTTTGCTGTTGTTTGGAGGTTTCTTGTTTATGTAGTGTCCGATCCTTTTCCTCGTCTCCTATAACCACAATGGATATCATTGATATTACATCCTAGCCCCTACCTCAGCTGTCTTTAGGCTCTGAAACCTTTGATTTCTCATAACGTCACAAGTAAAAACTCAACTTGCCCCATGAATTTCAATGGTCGCTTAAAACGTTGGTTTTTTTTTTTTTTCTTTTACTGCTAGGGCTTCCAGATTTTTGGTGTTTGATGTTGAGAAGTATGGACATGTAAAGAAAAGATCAAAGTACACTCCTGGTTAATAAAACTCAGCAAAAGTTACTGCACAAAATGCTGGTAAAATTAGACTTCATCAAAGAATCATGGATGACTAAGGATCAAGGGGAAAACATTAAAAATCTGGGTAGAAATGTTTTTTAAAAGGCAGAAGGAGGTAGAAAAAATTGGTTTTAGAAGGGCAGTGGGGAAAGATGTTACACATCATTATCTAATTTCATATTTTCATTTTCACACTGGTTTACAGATAAAATGCTGCGGAGTAGATTAGAAAGTCCATAGCTTAATGAGTAGGTGGTCAGGTGGTAGTCAACGAGCGTGTCTTCTGAACGAAAAGACACAATATTTACATTCGATATAATACTTCACAGTTAGATTAGATTTTAAAATATGGCAAAAAAAATATAATCTTCTTTTCAAGAACAATAGCAGCAAAAACTACAAAATGAGATCTTTAGTTATAAATATTGATTTTAAAGGTCTTATTTATTTTTAATTTAGAAGAAGTGAAAGAACTACTTTAAATTACAACTTTTTTTTTCCTTTGTAAGGAATTCGTTGGACAGGTTATGTATGAGAAAGCATCTCCGTGTTTCATATTAGACTCCTGCTACTTTTAATGTAGCACTGTCCAATACCATCTGTTTCAAACAGGAAGCATTCCTGCAAGAGATATTATTGAAAAACTTAGACTAATTAATTAAGAAATAACTCATCCCACCGGAAGATTATGTGTCTAACCCTCACATCTAAGACTGTATGCCTTATATGATCAATTTGAAATCAAATCTGTAATAGTGTAAGTTACTGTCAGTTTCCCTGTTATTGCTGTAAATGACCAGTGTTTCCCAACAATACTGATAAGAAGATTTTCTGGCAACGAGTTTCACATGTTAACTACATTGCGTGAGGTGTGGCTCCTCTTACGTGTTTACATCACCACTTTTAATTTGAATGTTGTCTTGCAGCAAAATGAATGAGTGCTTGGGTTACTCTTCCCATACTTTTCTTTACTCCTACAAATCTAGTCTTCCACAAATAACAAAATATTTTTGTCTGTCTCTGCAGTAATAGTGAATACCATCTGAGTAATCCAAATAGGACAGGGAGCTCAAGGTGAAAAAAATGCTGATTTTATGAAGCTGTTCTATTCCACTCTTGACCAACTCTGCTTCCTCTGGTTCTTCACGTGAACTGAACTCAGCTCTACTGGCTTGGCTGTTACTGGGCACTGAACAGGTGTTTCATTACACTCGTCCCAAAAGATGTTAATTTTTTTCTCTAGATAAGCAAGACCCTGGCAACTGGAATAAATTGCATCTGACAGGTGGGATCTTTATTAAACTAATCCCAAAGGAAAAGTGAAGAGAGGTGAAATAGCGCGGTCCTCCTCTGTAAAGATCACAAAGTGCTATTTAAAGAGTTCAGTTCAGTAAGACTACAGAATTTGCACACAAGTGTAGGATGATGACATTGACTTCCCCCTGCAGGGTTCCAGAGCAAGGATTCATTGGTGATAAGAGCCCAGGAGTCTTCATCTCTTCCGATGAGAACTGAGAAAGCCAGTGGCATTTACTTTGAGTGAGTGAAATTTAAAGCCGTGCACAGTCCTACCCTTGCCTCTCAAACTGCCTATGCACTCTGGCTGCTGCGTGGGAGCTGAAAAGAAAAATATGTCTTGTCCAGGGAGAAATTCATTTTTTCTGACCCTGGAAAAAACATCCTGTCAGACTCTAGAACGTGCTGGCAAACCAGTGTTTCCCTAAGAAAAAGTGAACTGTAAGAACAAAGGAGGAATGAGGTAATGCCACGAGGTGGAGAAAAAACAGGCTTCCCATTCTTCTTCTGGGGAGCTATGGAAGAACCGGTTGACTACATCCCTTGTAGACCAACCAGTTACTGCTTTGAACGGTGAGGCTGGCTCTCCTCTCCCACATCGATTATTCATCGCAGGGAAGATAAAATGAAGGAAAATTTGTAGCAGCCACACAGAGGTAAAAAGCTGTGGGCATTCCCTTGCAAACCCCTTGCCCACAGAATTCATATTCCTACAGTCTCTGCCTATCCTGCATTAGTCAAACAAAAGCTGCTACTTTGCCATGGTAGAAGAGGTAAATATTTCCCAAATTGAGACAGTTAATTTAGATGGCAGCAGCAGAGATGACTGTTCTTATTCTTTCGTTGCATTTGGAACATTGATTTCCATTGCTATCACTCAATGGAACTCAGGAGGATAGGATGAGGACGTTCTTACTTTGATCTTTCTTCCAACAGACTATGCAAAAGAATCATCCAGTGTTCATTTGTGAATTTGTCACTTTTGATGATTAACATTTAACTAATGAAAAAAAAATTACGAAAATCAAGGGTGAGCTGACTCCCTAAAAATTCAGAAAGCACCAACCCTAGCCCTCTTTCTGGGAGACATCACTGAGACAATTTCATCTTTCACGTTCAGTATCACTGTTATGGATTTAAAGTATTTTTAGTAAAGTTTGCAGAGCTTCTTGGGATTTGGCTCCCCAGTCACAAGCTATGAAAACAAATTGCTTTCAAGCAATTGAATAACTTCCAATATCAGGCTCTATGAGTAGAAATAAACAAACAGAGCTTTGTACCCGTTCGTGTGGGTTTCCTAGGGAAGAATCTTATTGAATGGACATTTGGCAATTTGGATTCCAATCCCCTTTTCTTCCTGGTGTGCAGTCATAGCAAAAGCCGAGTATTTTTAACCAGTTACTCAACTGGAAAAATTTTAGAAACTGTGTTTTTGAATCTGATACATTTTCAAGTAGATAACTCAGATAGTCCATACTTCAAATATTTTCTCAGCTTGATTTTTTCCTTTCCTCCTTATCATTTAATTCAATTATTCCTCCTTTTTTTGTTTTCCTGTGTTCCATTTTGCTTTCTTCTTTGCAGTTTTTTAATATACATTCCATTTCACATTCTCTTCCATTTCTTCCATCTCTTTCCTTTCTTTTTTCTATTATTTTACTCCTTCCTTTTCCTTCACTATTTCCCTAGCTCTCTCTGACACACCACTTCTTTCACTCCATCAATCTATTGATTGACAAGTCGATGTATTACTTTGAAAGGGTTCTCTAAAACAATTTCAGGCCCACAAGAACATTCAGATGTACACAAGGCATGTTCATTTTCAATCCATTAAATTGTCATTGGAATACTGAAATTGCTGGAGTGCAGTGACAATACTCCATTTTGCTTCTTCAGAGACTGTAAGTTTGCCAAGTAGGCACAAATCGTGTATACCAGAGTCATACCCATCAAAATTGCGGTCTGTACTCTGCACTGCTCAAATTAGAGTCTGCTGCCAGATTGTTTGAAAGAATATACAGGAAAGTACACAGCTGTGGCAGTCTCTAACTAAATGAATAATGCAATATCAACATCTGTAGGATTTTTGAAATGCTAAACGTTCAGATATGAAGGCTCTGCTGAGGACACAGATGGTAATGATGTTGTTCTTGCAGTGGTTCCCACCAGAAACGGACAGAGTTCCATAATCAGGCTGGACTGTTAATGCCTGAAACAATACTTTCCTTTAGCGGCACTAGCTCTCAATGCATCGCAGAATGATAAATGCTTGCTTTGTGGGTTGCATTTAATTCCAAGCTTTGTTAAGCTAAAGAAATCCAGTAATGAATATGGACATCTTCAAGCACAAATAGAGATGCCAACACCAGTTGATAGCGCTCAGCAGGTGAATTTAAACTGACAATCCAAGTTAAGGTAGAATAATTAAAATAAATTTTCCATTCAGTGCAAAAAGCATAAGTCCTATGTTTACCTCAGCAAAACACAAACAACTAAGCAAACTTTTCCTGCATGCACAACAGTATTATTTCATGGGATTGTATGTATTTTTCTGCTTTTTAAAACACATCAGTGTGCATTGTCTACTGAAAAAAATAAAAAGAAATAAAACTACTATCTGAGTACAAGCAAAGAAATATATCTGTTCATCATCCAGTGTTTTAGGGCACCAATGAAAGAGAGCACAATGTCTTGTAATTTATTCTTTGTCCACTACTTTTTTCCATTAATAAAAATTGTGCTCCAAAGGCATCGGAGCAAACACCAAAAAGTATTTTTGCTCAAATTAGATGATGTCCCTGGAATCAGAAGAAAGCTAAAAGAACTAACTGAAAAGTCAACATAAAGTTAAGCAGTGCTGAGAGGCAGAGGAATGATAAGCAGCGAATAAGGAAAGGAATGGCTATATAAAACAAGCCGCTGAGAGAAGGCATGATGTCACCCACCAGCTCGTCTGGGCACTTGATCCCAGACACAACTTATCTTCTTAGCTGGGACAGGCTCTCCAGAAAGATGGAAGATTTTTTCCTTTGTGCACTGACACAGCTGAGACAAGTATATCAGAAATTTTAAAAACTGTACCCAAACTGAAGAAGAATATTTGAAAAGCTTTAAAGACAAGGGAAAAGGTCAAATGCTAAACCAGAAATTCCAGGAAGCCTGTCCAGGCAAAGAGGAAAAAGATGCATCACTTTCAACAAAGGTTCTTCATTAATCCTCTACATAACTTTATAAATTTCAATAACCCCTTCCTCCTTGTTTGTTTCAATTTTTATGAAAAAATCAGAAGTTCATCCAAAAGAAACCTGATGTAAACAGCCATTACCTTTCCTGGGTAAATGCAGGAAACATGATCTTTAGAGACAGCTACTCACCTCTGCAAGGCTTGCAGTTCATCACCAGAAGGTTCTTTAAGCAACCGGCATCTTTTCTCTGGGAAGGGATGAAACATGCTTATTCCTGCAAATGCTCTGTAGCAAAATCTGAAAGGGACGAGGTCTTGCATCACCCACACTGCTGTCCTCAGGAGCTGCTTAGCAGCTTTGTTGGTCTCGTGCTTTTGTCATGCCCAAACTACTTACCTTGTCCTCTCTGTCCTGTGAAGATAGGAAGCCACGTGCTTCTGCCGCTTGCTAACAGAGACATCAGGAAAAGTGGATTCCTGTTTTCCTTTTGGGTACTTCTCCGAGTCTGGCTCCTTCAAATGTTTGAGCTGCAGTCCAGCGGAAGGCTGGCTTGGCTCCGGGACCAGTGAGACCAGCTAAGCAAAGCCTGCGGACAACTGTGACTTTGTCCCTTCAGCGGAGAAAGAATTTTCCTATTCCTGAAGTCACATTTTGAAAAAGAATAATTGCTATTAGAAACACTTGGCGAGGGGAGCAGGGGGAAGACAGAAAGGAAGATAGATAAGAGCAGCATAAGCATTTCCTAAATTCAAGAAATCCTACAGTGCTCTGGAGTGGAAGACCCTGGGGGACCATCAAATGGGCAGTAGTTCAGTAGTTTAATCACCTCCTAATGCCCCAAGAGGTACAAAACTGTGCACAAAATCCTCAGCTATAGTTTTAAGAGTGAGAAAGCTGATATAAAACAGAGCCTCCCAGGTCACGCCACTCTTTTCTAGGAAAAATAAAAATAAATAAAAATAATTGTGCTGTTCTTCCCACAGGAGAAGAGAAGCATTCATAGCCAAAGAGCCGAGACAGCCTGTTAACTCTGGGGTCACAGAAGCTGTTGTAGCCAAGATTAAAACCTAAGAAGAGTAGAGAGGCAAAACTCAGGACCTCTGTGTTGCAAACTGCGGAAGAACTTCTGCTGCTAAAGTAGCAGATAGGGGTAAAATGTCCAGATAGGGACTGGAAACACACGTGCAAAATGTGCAGATAGCACTGGCCAAAAGTAATAAAAAAAGAAAAAAGTTTTACGAACTTTGGGAAAAAAAAAAAAAGGCAGCTCTAGTATTCATATGTTTCTACACAGGAGAAAAAAAAGACAACACACACCTTGATGCCCAGAATATTAGCATTTTGCACATGCAGTAATGTGAGCTTCAAACCAAGCCACAGAGGGCCTCAGCGACTCGCCCAAGGTCAAAACATAAAACCCACGTAAGGCTCTTTGACTGTGATTTGCTTTCTAATGTAGAGAAAGCTCACATGCTGAGGGAACTGAAACACTTTTCAGGCATACAAGAGCTCCATCTAACTAATTTACTATTCATATATACTTTAAAGAATCTGATCCCAGCAGATGTTTGTTCACATCACAAAGCTACCACATATTTTGAAATAATCTGTTAGAGTTGGAAGGCTCTGTAGAGGAAAGGCCCAGAAACCCAGAACTGAAATAGAAGACGTGTTACAAAGCAGGATCAAAGGATACGCTGACAGATGCATTCAGGAAGCTGAGACGATGTTTCTGTGCTCGGTGAATAGCTTGAATCCAGGCTATCTTGTGTTAATATTCATACGCAAAGCATTTATCAAGAACTTAATAATGGCGTTGATATGGTAATACAACTTCTGCTCTCTTGTGAAATTTTTACAATTGGTAAGGCTTCTATTTTGTTTTTTTCCCTTAGGAATTGTCTTCATTTTCACTCCATCACCTTCTATTGCTCAGTTACTTAAATAAAAAACTCCTGGTAACCTCCTCAGGCAGGTTATTGTAAGAGCTGTAGTATCTGCTACGATACGCTCAGGCCAGTAAGGGCCTCACTTTTTGGTAACATGAGCTTCCTGCAAAAATCTGAGCCAAATCTAGAAAAGCCCTCAGATACTCTTATATTTAGCTATATAGTTAACTCCAATTGAAGAGTCACTGAAAAAAAGAGTTGAAATTACGCTTGCTGTGGAATACCTTGCGGATGGTCGGCAGCCTTGCTGTTGAACCAGTTTCTCTCTGCAGTATGTGTCCTAAAACATGCCAGTAGCTCATACGGAATATGGAACCACAGAATCTTGTCTTTTCTCAGATTTGTCCATCAGTGGAGCAGTCTCTGCTTTCTGCTGCACATTTGCTACCCAAATAAATGAAATAATACTCTGCAGAAGAGAATATAAGCCTTTCTCCAGGACAGCTAAACAGTCTGATAACTATGACATTCTGACCATTGTGGAATGTCTTTACTTATATTTATATATACGTATCTATTTACCAAAGTATATTTCTATTTCCATAAGCAAAGCCCCTCCCTGACTGAGGAAGCTGGTCTCTAACAGGCGCTGATACCACAGATTACCAATGCAAAGCCGAAGAACAAACGATCTGTTTGGAAAGATTATGGTTTGTAGATCTAAGATTTTAGGAGTGTTTCAGTACGTTGAACAACCTCACAGGGAGAGAACAAAATGTTTTATGAAACCTTAAATTATGTAAAATACTGAGATGTATTATATGAGGCATTTTAAATAAGGGCAGAATAAAGGCTAAATACTTCTGAACTGTCTCAGAAAAATTAATCCTTCTTAATTCATGCACCATTACTAGACTCTGATATTAAAATGCTTCCTGCCTTTCGGCTGATGTGGTTATAATTATTCACTTGTTTTAATTCATATTTTATGCACTGTATGTATTTTTATGCAGCACCAATTGTGGTGGCATCCAACAATTAAAGACAAGCATAAATTAATCTCTCATTTACAAGCAAGCCATCTTCAATTAATGAACTAAAGGACCTTCTACGATTTTTAATTGAAGTTCTGAATAAGCCAATGCATCTTATATAAATCTTATGAAATCTGAACTTTTCAAGAAGACCTTTTTAACAACACCTTGGAGGCCATTTTATCCCTATTGCAAAAATAAGAGCCTAAGCTTTTTGTCTCTCTGACTACTACTGGGCGCCCCAGGACCAGGTAATATCCTCCCAGCACCTCTTGAGCAGTAGTTAGTGTATTGATTCTAGCCTCAGAAAAGTTCTGTTCAATTTTTTAGCACTGACTCCCCGAACAACCCTGGGAAAGAAAACTGGTATTTTGTATATACCATTTCTTTGTCTCACAGAGGCGCTGCAATGCTAAGTCCAGGAGTCAGTGATAACACTATGTAGAAATTGTAAAGGCTTTTCTGTGAATGTTGTTATTATCACTAGACAGCGCTTTCCTTGATGGGGTTTGTCCTCACACACAGCTCCTGAGCTTGGACCTCAAAGCGCTATTTTGGATAGAGGTTCACAGAACAAAAGAGAATTTGGGGCAAAACCCCCAGGCTTCTTTCTGCGATGGGATGACTATCACAGCACCCTTCATATTTATTAGGCTTTTTCAGTTCCTGAATAGGAAACAGCATGCAGTGACTATTGTCAGAGAACTGATAATATCAATATACCCAGCAGCCTGCCAGGCTTTTTCTCGTAGCCACATATGGCGACATGATCGGAGCTGAATAGAGAATCTAGGATATATAAATCTCCCAAGGAGTCGTGCTCTCAGATGTAGCACAGGAGGCAAAGTTGCCCGCTGTAACCTGAACAAG
Organism: Rhinoptilus africanus; assembly: GCA_013400135.1. Lineage (NCBI taxonomy): Eukaryota > Metazoa > Chordata > Aves > Charadriiformes > Glareolidae > Rhinoptilus > Rhinoptilus africanus. Next base: position 97,458 of record VXBO01004054.1, read on the forward strand.
AACACGCAATGAATAACTTGAAGTGGAAAACACAAAATTCAGAGCTCATGGCAAACATGCCCTCAAGATGAGAGAAAACCTGAGCAATACAAATTCGTTTCTGACAGATGTAAGTTACATAAAAATCTTCTTTTTTAGGTCTAATTTTGGATGATACTAGCCACAAGTCATCCTCCTGATGAGGATGTAAGTGACTGGGGCAAAGATCCAGCTCCCAAGTAGCTGGGTCCTAAATTGACAGAGGTTGAAAAATAAAAATCGACATTACCTTTACCTTAGCACTGACGACTACTTTTCATGTCATAAGCAAGCTACCTGCTGTACAGATAGAGACATCATGCTATTAATATTTGATGGGTGAATATTAGATTATGGGTATTTAATGTGAATACTGTTCAGGACTATGTTGCACTGCATAACCTATATTGCAGGCTGAAATCCTAGAATGTATTCATAACTTAGTTACAGTGGGAGTCTGTGGCCATAATAAAATAAAATGTAATATTGTGTGGGTATTAAGATTCAAGGATACAGGAGAGAAGTAGAAGTATACAGTACTGATATTTTGAAAAAAATGGCAAAAACCATGATATTGTTTTTAAACGGCCTTATGGACTTTTCTTTGGCAAAGCTGCTATCTGCCTTTAGATGTAGAATGACTTTTATATCGTTACTTTACGTAGGTTAGGAATATTCATATTGGAAAGAATGAGAACACTACTCACCAATATTTAGATTTGAAAGTCACACGAGGAGGGTAGCTATATTAAATGCCCTCCCAAAGGCTATAGAAACTCATTTAAAATTTTAGAAATAGAACTACTATTTGCACACCTAAACATAGATTTGTCCTATATATCACGAAGCATGTAGTCCCTTTTCTAAATTATTATCAGAAATTTTAATCGGTGATTTACCATCTTTGTTGGGATTCCCAATCAGAACATTCCGGGTAATGAATTTGTACAATATTTTCTGATTACCTCACACACAAACGCATATATGTGTATGTTTCCATAAAGATGACAGTTTGCATACATAAAGGACAACTGTATTATTTTAATCAGAATGGTCCTATAACATAAGGGCAAAAATAAATTGCTCAGTAAGGAGCTCTGCATGCCTCTCTCCAGTGAAATTCTGTACCTCTCTGCCTCATCAAACAGCAACCACCATGTGTAGGCAGGAGACTCCTGGAAATTAAATAAATTGTACCATGCTGAGGAAATAAAACCAAGCAGTTCCATAGCACAACATAGTGAAACGATGATAAAGCCAGATTTTACAGTGCTTCCATCTGTCATATACTTGTCATATGTCCATTGTCGTATACTTGCCATCCTGAATTATACGATACTCTATAAATCTGCTTTTCACTTTAAAAGTTACAGAAAGAGCCTATGCTACTGCAGATTTGAATTTGAAGGGGCCATATGCATACGTACTCATACATCTGGTGCTAAAAGAAAAAGATTATATTGCAAACTTAAAACACTAAAACACTGAGCAATGTCAGAAATATTTCCATGTAGAATTCCTGACTATATAACAGTATTTAATTCCATTTTCACGTACTTCATTTTCTAGAACCTCTTAAAACCTGACTCCCTGTTATCTTAGCTCATTGTCCTGATAAACCAAGTTCCCTAGCTCCCAGACCTGGTTTATCTAATCTAAGATACCCTGCCCAATTAATTCTCATTTATTTTGCAGCAGGATTTATTAGCTGAAGCATAATAACACACTAAATGCAACGCCTGGCCAACTTAGAAATCAGGCACAAAAAGTTATGTCTCATTCCAAAAAGTTGTATGGGGACAAGCTTCATTTTCCAAATTCTTGCCACAAGAATCTGGATTCCCACTACCCAGCTCTCTACCTTGGGGTCCTGCTCCCCAGCTCTCCTACACTCCTCTTTTCTATGCACATCTACTTCTTCCCTTTCCATCTATGTCAGGCAGCTTTCCTCTCCTTCCCCCTTCCAGCCAGGAACAGCCAACATCTTTGCTGCAAAACCTGAAGCACGTGAAGGGTAGAATAATTTTTCAGGGAGCAGCAATACTATTGCTATATTTAGCTAAATATTTAGCTCTATGTTTAGCTGCGTGAACCTGGGCAAATTTTCAATAGAGAGGCAAAGGGCACAGCCCTCATCCAGCAGCCCCTCCCCGGCAAACGTTGACCACTTATTTGACCATCATAGTTCACAATTATTTTAAATTCAGACCAGAAAATATTTTTCTATGTTAATGAGTGAATACCTTCAGAATCTTCCAACATTGTTTGGCTCAAGTAGTTACATCTAGGCAAAATTTGAAGTAACTGAAAATAAGATTCTGAACAGTAAATGTCAAGGAACACAAGTAGGTGCTTCTCCTTATCCCATCTCCAAAAAAGCTGACCTTGAAAACCTTCCTACACAGACAAAAGTAAATAAAGCATGTTCTTTGTACATTCTGCAGCTTTTAATTTTTATATGAAGTGAACAATCGCTATCCTGCACTGAGGGCAGATGTGCTGGAGATGGGCAAGCTGCGTAGATTTCTGCACAGCTCTATTTCACGGAGACATCAAACACTTGCCCCAAAGAGAAAAAAGGCATCAAACAGTTGTTGCAACTCTCTCAATGGAAAACCAGCAACATTACTGAAAATTTTAGCCATCTACAGTTTATTTCATCCTCATGTACTCAGGCAGGTGGACTTTATAAAAGAGGTCTCAAAGCTAAGGTCACACAGAGAGCAATAAAGCAAGTGTTCAAATATCGCTCTGTGCCTGTATTTCAGGCATTATCTATTATTTTACAGGGACAAAAAGAGGACACCAGTTCCTTGTCTGCTCCTTCATGTCAGTGATAACACTTCAAGAAACGGTGTCAGTGCCAGTGGTGATGATAGATTTTGTAATATGGACGCTGTTCGAGTAGGAGATAGATGTAGGTCATCAACCTGTGACTCACACGAACATGCTCAGAGATGTTAATGCGGGGAGCAAAACCAAACAATTTTCTGAAGGTTTCTGTCATTTTTACAGATATTAGAAAAAGTCTCTGCAAAAGGCAAATGCCATCTTAAAAGCTGTCAAACTTTTAAAGTTCGGATGCAGCTAAAAACCCCTAATCTTCCCACCACCACCCAACCGCCCCCCCACCAAAACCACTTTCTATGGTGCTATGAAATTGAGTGAAAGTGACCAAAGATACATCCTCATTTGAAAGCAGTAAAATTTGACCGTGGAAACAAAAGTGGGTTTTGGTTTTTTTTTTTTTTCCCTAAAGCATAAAGAGCCTAAGAGTAAGACTGGGAATAGTTTTGTCTTCATGTTCTAAAATTTGTCCAAGCTTTTATTTTCTTGTCCTGTAAGAGACTGAAAAATAGAATTCTCAACTGTTTGTCATTAAGTGATAATGTAAACAGAAATCAGAGTGATTCCAATTCAAATTCTAGTTTATGAACTTCATAGTGCCTGAAGGGCCTGAAAATATTATAAAATGCACCAAAGTTCAGAGGAAAAAGTAATCATTAGGTTTTGTACCTCTGGATTTACATACTTACAGTAAAGTTCCTTTTTACAGAAAAAAATAAATTACATAGACTCAGTATAATATTGTGAAATTAACTACTACAGACACTAGCAACTATCTATCTTCCACCCTACCTACTACGCATGTTGGTTTCTCTCCCTCCCATAAAAACACACCAAAAATTCCTATTCACAGTGGTGACCTGAAGAGCTTGAATAGAGCGTGTGGCGCACAGCTGGAGTGAAGCACTTATGATAGTGTTGAATAGGACACATTAAAAGCAACTTAAAATATTAATCAGTAGAAAATAATCACGTAAGACTGATGGATGTATTCAAGAAATGCAAATAATTACAGCTTTGCTCTCAAAACATTAATATGATTTTCATCATCCATCCCTGTAACACGAAATGTAGCTTCTGTTGGCTCTCACTGTAAATTCAGATATTGGAGGACGTTATGTACTACCATTTTAAGTACACAGAAGTTGCAGGAGAGAGTGGCAGGGGAGAAGCACTTCTTCAGTACAAGAGTACATATGAAACTGATCTCTTTCCTGGATTCTATCTTAATTTCATGCATAATGAGATGAATAGAAGGCCATCATTAAATTTCAACGGACAAGCGATCAGACCCTAGATACCATTGCTGCAGAGAACTTCACACCGAATTTCAATGGAGGAAACTTTCACAGGCCGATGTTAGATATTGTTCTGGAAATTGGTTGGGGACAAGTTACTCACACAGCAATGTGGCAGCATTTTCCCCATGGAAGGAAAAAACCATATTATCACTTAAATTACGAACCTGATATCTCCAGCAGCATAAGGCACGAGCAATCCAAGGTAACTCTTCCATCTTGGTCTCCTCTGTGCTAATGTTATCAGGATTTCTAGATGGTTCTTTTATCTTTAAATGAAGTAGGAACAAGATGCAGCGTTAAGTCTCATACTTGGGACTTGATCTTGTAAAAAGCTCAAAGTCCTTCAGCAAAGTAGAGTCAAAGAGTTCAAAAATGTACTCTCGTTGAAAACTAATATGTAGCAGAACTTTAACGTCTCAAATAATTGGTTTTCTTGTCATTGTTCTGCAGGAGTCACTGTTTTGAACATACGGAGAATTGTGAAGAGGATTACGCATTTTTTTTCAAGGCTTTTGACAAGGTAGCTTTCTTCACAGGAGTTATTGGCTAGAACTTGGCTGAGTATGTTATGCTTATGAGGGGTGTTACTGACTCCAGCGGGGAGGTTCAGACAGGAATCCTTATGAACAAGCCCTGCAGAGACAGAGCCAAGTTTCTTATCTCTGTAATGTTGTGTATCTTGTGTTAATCAAGCCTTCAATGTTTTTTCATTCTTTAATGAAAACTCAATAAACAACATCTAAATACAGAAAACTACACCTCATTGAAGCATAGGATAAAGTTCCTCCTCTTTGACTGCTGATTCCTCTTGTGCAGGAGTGGCAAACGCCATTTAGAAGCTAAAACTGCATAACTGGACCACCTATGAGATGTACCTTTGAATCCTAAATAAGCCCCGGGTGTTTTTGGAGGTATGTTCTGTGTGGTGATCAGGCAGTATTGATACTTTCAAACACCGTTAAGCCTTCTGCTGCAAAAGGAAAACTTAAGACCACGGTTCGGGCTCCACACTACGCCCAGGATTTTAACATGAAAAACAGCAGCTGTTTTTCCCTATTATGACTTCCCAGTTGGCAGATTTTCTGCTCAGAGGGCCTACCACCTGGGCTTATGCCAACAGAAGTAGGAACAGTTGGATCTAGTCTGTGATTAACAGAATAAATTCCCCTTCCTACAGATAAAAAGTCTAGGTTTTATCAGAAAGTATATGTCACAGAAAAGCGATGACAAAGCCAGGTTCTCACACTCGGATGCATTGAGGAGGTGACTCTTTCAGAGGAGTCATCCGCCCTGCCAACCGTGGGTGCTGTGCAGAGCCCCCAGCACCAGCATCCCCCCGGGGCTGCTCTCAGCTGCCTGAGAAGTAACTCTCTGCAGTTCCAGGCTCCCGCCCCAATTCCTACTGCTCTGGCCTCTCATCCCCACAAGTCCAATCACTAAAAACATAACTGACCCTTCGCTCTTGTTGAGACACATCCGCAGTACGTTCCTCAGAAAAACTTCAGATGTACATACTGCATACCAATGGATTTGCATTGCCTCTAAGAAAAAAAAAAAAAATAATGTCTTACTCTTCTTCAGATAAATCACATTTGGGTAAAGCCTTACATTTTGCTGTTGCAAACGTTACTATTCTGCTGATCCCTACTCATATTCAGCAGTCATTTCTTCCCTGCACAAAGTAAAACTATAGTCGTAAAAATCAGAAAACATGATTGGATACACTTACTGACTTTTTTACTAGCTTTGTTCCTGATAAGGATCACCTGGCTGCTTCCACTTCAATTTGAGGAAGGAGAGAAGGCGTTCATTACAGTTCCTGGAGAGAATTCATTCTCGTCTTCCTTTGAAAGGAGAGGAGGAAATGGTGGCGTGTTATGATTACCTTGCTATTTCAAGTGTTCACTGTGCACATCCGATTGGGATCTGTATCATCTGTAGGTCTGTTCTGATCTCATTTGTTTCCTTTGGTTACTGTAACTACAAATTGCCCTGTTTCAGGGAGGCAAGATACATCCAGAGCAGAGAGATCTACTTCTCCATGAATGATCTAGATTGGGAACCAGGTGCTGGCTGTTAGAAAGCCTGGAGAACAATTTTGTCTTTCCTTCAAATACATGGGAAGCTTGGAAAGATGCATTGCCTTCCACAGATTAGGTACCTACATCCAAGCAGTGAGATTGCTGCTGCTCCCGTCCCTCTTCTGTGTGCCTCACTACATGGGCCATAGACTTTAAAATTTAGGGAGAGTTGATTTATACACTTCAGCTGGAGGCACTACTTCTATTTTTTATGAAATACTAAGGGCAAACCGCTAGCATAAATGTCTGTTTTCTTACCTGCCTCAGCTTAGGTGTAGCTATTCATAAATATATACTCATTACAAGCGGTACAGTACTCTCTCTCTCTCATGCCCATGACAAAATTGATCTGGGCTGTAAATCAACAGTGCTGTGAAATACAAGAGTCCTGAACTCCTGTGAATTTCTTGTCCATGTTAAATTCTACATTACATCCATGTGTGCAGCTGCTACGGTTGTCATCTGAAACTTTTCCCAAGGTTTACATTAGGTGTTACCTTCCCTAGCCAATTTAAAACAAAACAAAACAACCAAACACAAACTCCACCCAAACCCTCAACACATATTCAGGGCTTCCCTTTTGTGACAGATTGTGGGGTATGGGCCATTGTCTGTCATAAGAAAACATTTCTCAAGCTACTACACGCACTTATGTTTTTAAAGACCTGAGCCAACTTCCATAAACCATTAGGATTCTTCCAAGTGACTTCCTTGTGGTTCAAATCAGGCCCTGAAACACCTATATTGCTAAAAAGTCACTGATTTTTCCAGTGAGGGCTTTCTGTTGTTTCTATAGGAAGTATTTATAAGAAAATATTGAACTGTATTTCACAGTGACTCAGTAAATAACTCATGGCATGCTCAGTGCTTTTGGGTGGTAATTAAAGATTTAAGGCATTCAACAAAAGTGTCATTGCTTAATTAAAACCAATAAAAATCTTTCCACATTAAAATATTTGCCTGTTGCCACTCAAGACTTTGATCTAGGTGTACTATAGGAGATTTCTAGCTAATCTTACTTAAAGCAAGCAGTAGGCTGGTTTTCCCTGGATGAAAGCTTTAAAAAAGTCATATTGCCTTAATCTTCACAATGTTAAGAATTTTAATGTGTATTTATTCTTCAAGCGTGTGGTCCCAATATGCATTATTTAATTTCATTAGAGATAATGGACAAATTGATACTTTCATACTGCTTGTGTTTCTTTGTTGGAATTGTGAAGCTATAATCTGGTTATTATCAGACAGAGCATTATAGACTGTGTCAGCCTCTACAACTGCCTCTTGGGTCCCTCTCCAACAGTTCCTCGATCTATAAAACACGTGCATACCCTTAGTGCCTCTGAAACAGCAAAAACTCAACTCCCTCCTCTCCCCACTCCTTGCCAGTGGTTTGATGAATAACGTTGATTATTGAGTTATCCTTGCAGAAGGCTCAGTTTCGTCATGTGCTGAGCAACCACATAGCCAGTGAAGCAAAGGAGATGTAATGCCACGAAGGAAAGAGAAACCCAGAATCCGCTCGTATTGCCCTGGTGAGAAACATGAATTAGGATCCTGTCATCACCTAAGTTCAAAGGAACTAGCTGGTGTCTTCAAGACCCTCAAATGAGGTATTCTGGGGGCTTGGAAAAGAGGAAGATTTGGAAGTCTAGTCTAGATAACCTAACGGAAAAAAGGTCACATTAACCTTGATTTATAAGCTTCAAAGTCTGTCCCTTTGCTTTCTAATTCCTAGTTTTTGAGCTATGGACACAAAATTAGAAAGACAAATTGTGTTTAAAAATAACTTTTCAGGTAAGTGTTTGTATTTTTTTTTTTCCTGGATGAACAGTACTTAGGTCTATTCTGAGGTAAGAAGCAGCAAGGGAAAATGACAGTTTTACAAAATAAAACTTTGTAAAATCACCTCAGTGAACCAATATATCTTCACAGAACAGATGGTTCATAATGTAGTTTTTTTCACCAATATGATTACATCATAAAATATTCCTCTAGCATAGGTACTTGAGCTAGTTCTGTTTGGGCTAGCTCCAGCACTGGCCTCAGCATAACTATTCCAGTAAAACACTTCATTCAACTCTGCTGAATCCAAGTCAGATTCTTTCTCGATGTTTAAATATTCTGTCACTGATTTCTTTTTCTCCATTACTTTTATTTTCATGTTCAAAGAAGTCTAAGTAATTAGTAGGCTAGACTTTTTCTTTCACAGAACTGTGATGGCAAATTCAATCGTACCTTGAATTTTCAGGTGTTACGTATTCTATATTTTAATTTCAGCTAATGAAAGATGAAAGGATTACTAGTACCAAATATTTTGGCTGACCCTAGAATACTGTATTTCATTTCCCATTTTAAATGACGGTATGTATGTTTTCCTTAATTTCTGTCTTTGCTTCTTAACATCCTAATTTCCTCATAGGCTTTACTTGTTTGATATCTTTAAGAAGCCTTTGATCTGTTTTGCACCTTAAAATATTTAATCTTTTTTTGATTTGATGTAATCACTTTTGGTGGGTTCTTTTGATGTCTCTGTTGTATTTATTGCTTTGCTATATCTCTTTATTTTTACTTTCAAAGAGCCCTCTTTGTTCAGAGACAGACATTACTTTCCAATGTTATTTTCTCGGCTTGTTCATCTATAAGAACTTTGCATCCTTTATTTTACATTTGAGGGGCTTTTAGACTATGCCGCTTCTTAATACTTACCTTCGTTCTACGACATCCTTGACTGCTAAACACAATGAAAATGTGTCCTCTTGTATTTGGTGGCTGTACTACTGCTGCTTCTCAAGATCACTCCTACCTTAATAAAGGTTAAATAAAGAATAGCCTCTTAGAATAGAGGAACAAGAACCACTTGAAATGTTAATAAAATGTCTCTCTGCTTTTTTGTGCTGTGCTATTGACTGGTTGATACATAGCTAGTTGAAGTCTTTTATGTTTTGACAATTTTTTCTCCCTCTTAAATTGTAACTTGGAACTATGCAGTGAACTTCAGTTTTAAGAATCTGAGGGAAAATACAGCGCAGAGTACTGATGGCAGAAAGTTGGCCATCCAGTGTGTCTACATACTGCAAACTGCATACTCGGACCAAAAATTCAGTGGTATGGTACTTTCCTATCGGAATTTTAGTTCTGGATGATAGTATGTAACCTCTCAAGAGCAGTACGATTCCCTGATTCACCTCGTCTTTCTTCTGTAGCTTAAAATATTTCTGATAGTTACCAGACACTGTCTCTAGGAACTAAAGTAAAGGATGGGATTTTCTCATTTGTTGGTTGGTTGGGGTTTTTTTGGCAATTTTCATAGTACATCAAAAGCGCCATCCAGTCTAAAACCAGATAACAGAGATAATTTGGAGAACCCAGAAGTTGTCTATGCCTTAAAGTTCATTGCAGAGCAGAATGTGCTCATTTAAATGCAGGCCTTGCTCTAATGGAGTGATATATTGCATCATTACTCTTATTAGATACATAGATGACATTCTTTTATGACACTAGGATTTATCTAGAGAAAAGATAACCCACGCTGATTTATTCATATAGCATTAAGGTTAGTTCTTATGAGCAGCTCAGAAAGGATTTCGGACAAGACAGGGTCTATAATCATTCACAGTTCATAATACACCAGAACCATTTTCATTCTCACCGATGGTCCTATAACAGAGGCAACCATATTGATTCTTGGGATTTGACTATTGAGCATCTCCCTATAGTTGGTCTCAGCTCCTGGAACCAAACAACTGGATGAGCATTTCAGCCTTCACTTTAAGAAAATTGTAGGTTTTTATCCCTCATGATGGACAACAACAGGTAGAAAATAAGACATACTAATATCATAAATGGAAATTAAAATAAGACCTAACATGAATTTAAAATTTCAAATGTGTGCATTTTCAAGCCAACTGCATTTTTAGGAGACACTGAAGAAATTATTTATGGCAATAAAATCTGGCAGGGCACAAAAAAAAAATGCACTTTTGCCTCACCTTTCGCTGCAAGTCAAGGTCAATGCATATTCCCAGTGTTTTACACTGCAGACGTTCACTTTCTAGCACCTGTCATCCGTGATTCCCCAACAGTCCATGGCACAGCACAGACACCTTCCTTTCCCCAAGCAAAGTCAGAATTTGCAGAAGGGTTGTCACACTCCAAGAAAGAGAAAAGACATTTATTTTGTGGCATTTTTTTGAAGAATAAACAAGTAATAAATAAATTAAAAAAACCTGAGTGCTATTTTGAGCAAAGTATTTGTGCCCCTTTCAGGATTGCAGACTCACATAACTACTCCCCCACATCTTGTTTTATCACAAAAGAAATAATAAAAATGACATTATAACTCTGTGCCTTGCTAAAAGTAAGTGGAGTTGGTACAAATGCTTTGACAATACCTGTATGTGCCTTCTTTCCATAGAAAAAGAATCTTCACATTACACGTACCAGCCAGCCAACCCTCATTTGTAATTTCAAGGTCTTTATTGCCATTTTAAAGCTGAGATCTGTGAAATAAAGAATATGGTTGAAATTTTGCTGAACTTTCGCAACAGTGGGTGAAACAGAAGGTTCCAAGGTTTAATTTTTTGTGTGACTGTATCTCAGCATTATCTTCTTAAGTAATATTGAGAAAGGTTAACTACCGTATTAGTGCTGATTTTTAGAAAAACGCCGTTTTGGGGAAGCTGAATAGAGGGGAGTAACATCAATATGAAATTACCAACAAAGAAATAATTCTTTCAGTGAAGTAAGCCCCACAGACATTCTAATGTAATTTCTTGTTAATGAATGCATTAATAGAACTTCGCCACAGAAGAACCCTCTGAATTTTAAACTATCATAGATCTTTGTTCAAACTGTGTATGACAAAAACATTTTATATCAATTATATATTTCATTTGCACAGTTGGATGAAATAATGATAGATTCCAAGTTTATTTCCCAGTAACTCAGAAACAGTGATTAAAATAATTAAAATTCTTTCCACGGCAGAAAAATTCGACAGTGCAATGTCATTTGCAGATGCATCAGGAGGACCTCATGGATGTGGTGGGGGTGTTACACGTGCATGGCTGCTAAGATCCAAGGTTTGAGGGAGAGAGAATCTATATAGCCAGCGTCTGAACCACAGAACAGTCTTTCCCACCCTCCTTGCCCATCTACCCAAGAGGTTAGTGTGGAAGATGAACTGAAGGGGTTTCTGTTGGTCCTCCTCCATTGCTTTTAAGCAAAGAGCAACCCAGGCTCACACTGCAAGGCAGCCCCTGGCCCCATGCACTAATTTCAGCATCAGCAAGAGGCTCACCTCCTACAGATCCGAAGGTTATACAGGTTACTTACCAAGAGCCCAAGGGCCACATCCAATTTGCATATAAACTATCGACATTTATTATAAGTGCACAGAACCATATTTGGTATGCAGATGGAAAATAATTTATAGTGGTTCAAGTTCATTAGCAACACCAGCCAGCAATTGCACGGTGTTGTCCCCATCCTTCAGTTACAGGAAGAGGGCAGCTGGAGCCCACATTATATGACTCAGCAGGTCTCATCTGGCCCTTGGGCTGCACATTACATGCCCCCGCTCCGCTGTTTGATGTGCCGAACAATCTCCGATTTCCAACTGGGGATGTAAACTGATAATGAGATTGCTTTAATGCTCTAAAGTCTCCGTGGCATTATCACAAAGGCCATTTTCTGGCTTTTGCAGTTGCCTGAAAGCGAAAGGGAAATAAACAGCAGAGGTGAAAACAGAATTGTTGTGTAAGTTACAAGACAAATGCGAGCTGCTGATTCAGGAGAAGGCGTAAACTAGTTGCAGTCAAGTAGCAATTTTGTTTTCTTCTGATACATGTCACATCGAGTATTTCGGGTGGACAGGCTCAAAGGAAGCTGCATCATATTTCCACCAGAGTCTTGGGAATGTCAGATGAAGACTGCAAATACCTTACAATCATTAAAATAGCATAGTAGGACCTGCGACCATTTTGGGTACAATCACAGTATGCCAAAAGATCTGCCTCACATCTGCAACAAAACCAATGATCTGTTAAATGCAACATTAAACAATCTACCAGCACTGCTGTTTCCAGGTGTTATGACAGTCCACAATGGCTTCTCTAATTCTCACTTAACATTTGGGCTATAAGCACAGTTTCTAGTTGTCAGACATCATGTAATTGTATTTTTAAATTTGCTAAAGAAGTATAGTCTTGAGAAACTACAAACAGCAGGGGCCAAATTTTAATAAGTAGCTCTGTTAATGTCACTTCAGCAACATGATTCCCACTATTTTAATCACAGGGGGTCTTTAACATGCCTTCAGGGACACGCAGTTAAAGCCAAGAAAAATGTCACAGTTATTAACTGACTACAAAGAAAGAAAAGTAAGGAAGTTGTTTAAGCATTGCTAGAAAATTATTCTCTTAATTAGAGCATTAGAAGATTGTTATGCTTCTCTCTTCAGAAGCGAGTGGTAACGACGTATATATTTATACCAGGGTAAGCATACAAGACACCGACCTTTACTAAAATTAGCTGGTAATGATTCTCTTGCAACATCCCTGAACTCCTGAGACTCGCCCGTGCTGCCCTGCGAGACTGGTCCCCTCTGTTCATTTCCCCCTGCCCTGTCCCCCCTCACACCTAGGACACGTGGGGGGCATGGCACAGACCCCTTCCCTGAGCCATGTGCACCCCTCACCAGGGACATCCAGCAAAGGCTGAGCTTGTCTGCGCGCAGAGGTGTGTCGGATGGAGGCAGGCAGCACCACACACAGCTGTGCTGAACGGAGAGGCCGGGAGATCTCCAAGTGCCTTCAACGGGGGAGTTAAAAGGTACATTCCGCAAACCCCCAACTCTTCTGTGCATGTTCAGCTTAGTCCAGGCCTTGTGCAAAGACTAAGGAAAAATATTAGAAAAGGGAAAATCAAGTCTTAAATCTCTCCTGACCAGGGTGTCCAGCTGTGCAACCCCCAGCTTCTTTTACTGTGGAATGGCTCTTTGGCCTTTCCCCTGCTGGGACAGTGCACAGCTGCAGGAATGGGGCATGAATTGCAGAGACACCACCTTTGGATCCTTCTGTTCTACATTTATTTCAACAGTCCCTGAATGATACTGTGAAGACGGAGAAAAAAAAACCACCAATGGTACCATATTGAGAAAATGCCTCTCAAACAGCTCCAAAATACACCGAGCGTCAGAACGCCGTCATGGTGAAGATGTGAAGGTGCACGGTACTATACTAACCACTCCCTGCTGCACGTGAGGTCTGCTATGGCAAGTATTAGAGAACAAAAAAAGATGTACGCAGCTGAGAGAAAATACAGATGGGTCAGCAATAACCACTTCTTTCCGTGCTTCTGTCCTGAGCTGGTTACCATCTTTGGTTTTATGAGTGCCAGATATATCCAGCTGAGCTTGACCACCTAATTACAAACATGTGTAGCTCTTTCATCAGGCTTTGACTGACAGTAACAAGGGCAATCTTCAGTTTCCAGAAGCCACTAACAAACACTGGAATGAGCCACCAACCAAAAATTCAGGAAAATTGAAATTAAACTGCTTGTGAGCTCAGTAGGTGCAGATACATCACTAATTTAGTTTGATGAACGGGTTCTTTCAAGAGTGAGATTGTCTTATGTCCATACTTGGTGTCCTGGGATACTCTCTCAAGCACAACGCTGCTCACTCCAAGCCCTTTGCCTCCTGGTGGAAACAAGAAATGTGGAGCAGCCAGCTCTCTAAGTACGCCCAGGGAACCTCAGAAAGGAAACTAGTGTGAAATCCATGCTGATAAAACACGGTGTGGGCACAGGTTCAAGGACACGACAGATGAAATCAAATCAAGCAAACGCACCAAGTGAGCTCCACTTCTCCCTACTCACAAAAAATGAATGAAATGACTGGGCACAACTGCATTGAAGGGAGAGAACAAAGTAGAAATAGGAAGATAAACAGAGCAATATGCTGTTTCTCATTTTTGTTCATAGCTCTATAAAGAAGAAAACTAACAGTCATGTCACAAAATGGGGACCATTCCATAGCTCAATAAGGAGAAATACAGTCACCTGAGCAAACCAAATAAACGTGCCTCTGATTGAGTGGCTACCCTAATCCAATGCTAAAGCTTGCAGCCTTTTGGGGAGGAAATACTGAAAAACGGAGCTGATTGTCCCCATACAATTTAATTTTCACTGATCTCTGAGTAATGTCTAAACCTAATATTTATTACTTTGCTCTAGGAATTGAATTTGGTCTCTGTTACTAGCAATCAAATCAATCCAATCCATTAAAGTATAATAATATTTTAAAGTATTTCTGCTGTTTTCTTGGTGAAGCAACTGTTGAGAGTGCTTGCTGCCTTCCAGCCTCCTCTGGCAATATCAACTTGCAAATTGGGGTTATCAAATCACAGAGCTCTCTTGCCAATCCAACTAGGTAGCAAGGCTATCCAGTATTATGTCCATCATCTGCTTAAGTGAGCCACTTCTTGCTTCCCTAGCTACTCCATTAGCCATTCCAGCCTTTCCCATCTGCAGCAGGGCTAAAGACAGAGTCCATATTGCCTAAGGAAATTTCTGAAACAAATTTTCCTGTAATTTTCAAACCTAGGATTTTGACACCTGCAGTTTGGAAAATTTCCTGGGAGACATGATCTGCGGATCAGATCCTTCAAACCTAAGTCTGTGGATTCCCAAGAGTATTTGCTAATCTCTGGGCACATTATCAAAGCTAATCCTTCTTTTTGTCTCTGCCGAAATTAAAAAGTGAATGCACGTTAAATTCTTTCAAAAAACGGATGAGGGTTTCTGGCTTTTGGCTTTGGATCCCAGCTGGATGGAGTCACCTTCCAGCAGTCGAAGGGTAGACTACAGAAGGGTGGGTTTTGAGCTGAATCAGAGTGCGTGCTGCTGCTGTCGCCTGGCTGTAGGTGTGCCTCTGCTCTGCCTGTTCTCTCTCTCTCATACGCGTCTCCATACCACGTGAAAGGCAGTGGATCCCCGAGCAGGATCTGTAAGATACTGCAGTGCTTATCTGCGAGTAACCTACAGCCTTCTTCAGCCTGGCTCTTTGCTTCTTACAAGCAGGTGCTGCCCATTTTGAGAGTCTTGTTTGGTTTTTATGTCTTTGGACCAAATTATTCTAAATCTTAGTCTCAGTAATTTGGACTTTATTTTCAACGTGCCAATAAAGACTTCTATGAAATTTTACGTGATTATACCAATCATGATTTCCAAAGCCTCTCACAAATTAACATAATGTAGAAAATCACAGGAAAATGAAATCCACAACTGTTATCTTTATGTAAAAACACACGGGATGTTATAGAAACACAATCAATTTTCCTATCTCAGCCTCCTTCTTTTGTGTCAGAAAGCGGACAAATTTTAATTATCGAGGATGTCTCTTTTAGTAACAAAAGCAACAGGTGCTAAATTTTCTAAATTTTATAAATATGAAATTAGTGGTGACTATCTCTAAATTTCAGTAACAGTATAGGAAGTTTTGACTTAACATCGTAATGAAAATATCAACATAATGAGAAAATATAATAAACTTAATTATTTATGTCTACATCAGCGCAGAAATTTCTTACCTACAGAAATTTAGAACAACATAGACAGTGAGAGTAGAGTAATCTCCTAAATATCTGCCATTACTTCTGGTAAACTATGCTTTGAAACTTTCAGGCAATAAAGTTTATCCTTTGGAAGACTGTCCTAGACTAAATAGATCTTGCAAAGCAAGGATTCAGAAGAAAGAAAGGTATAGAGCTGAACATACTAATTGGTGAAATTAAATACAGTAACAAGGAATATTACCTTAGGAGCATGTAGAGAGGAAATGGAGTCCATGTGAACTTCCCTGCAAGGAAGGACTCAGACAATTACACTGATTTAGAAGTTACACTAATGTACTGTAAAATCATATGAGTGAATGAACTTTATGCAGTTCCTGAAGGAGAGTAACTATTGTTAAAGTACAAGAAAAGAGGAATTTCTGAACAATCTATTTCCTTTCGTGAGTACTTAGCGACAAGTTTTGTTCCTGGCCTCTGTGAGCACTGGTTACCTGAATGATGTGGATCCGTGCTTCTTCATTGCCTAAACAGGTATGATGTACTGGGCAACACTCTTCTGTTAGTCAGTTCGGCTTCGTTTTGCAGAATCTTTCTGTGCACTCCTACTCTGGATGACTGTTGGGCAGATTCAGAAATGCTAATTTGCTTAATCATTATGAACCATATACAATAACTGCACTGTTTGTGAGCAAAAATACAGGCATGCCATTCTTTTACTCTAGTCTGTCAGCATGATCTCAGCTAAGTAAATCAAACGCTCTCAGACAAGATTTTATAAGGAATTTATTCCCATTTTAGTCGCCGCCTTCTGAGAAGGGTGTTACTGGCCAGAACACAGTTAAGAAAGTGAACTGAGTAAGAGTTTTAGACCACGTGTACATGATTTGAGGATGTACTGCCCCAATCCTTGGCCAAACTAAACAAATCCTCTAATTTACTTGTGGTATGTGGCTGTTTTAGTTTTTTGAGTTTGTTTTTGTGGGGTTTTGTTTATTTGTTTGCTTTAATCTCACAGCTCATGAGTTATCTGTGGGCCAGGAGGTTTGGAGAGAAGAAGCATTTTTTGTCCCTTCTGCACTGAGTGAGAAAGAGAAGGACAATGATCCAGCATTTCTTTGAATTCCTTACATCACAGACCATATACACAAACATAATTCAGAAACACCATTCTCACAAAGGCAACAAATCTTAGCAGAAAATACTGTGATACCTGATTACTGCTGTTTAGTTAATGTAATGGGCAGACAGGACAGGATCAGGCTAAGGAAACAAGCTGCTAATTGTAATGGGACTGTGTTTGGGAAGTGAAATGTACTTCTAATCTACTGATGACTTTTGTTATTCTAGGAATAATGATAGCATATTCAGAAATATTTTGCATGCAATTTTTGCTTTGCTTTCTTTATATAATTTCTTTATATATCTTTCCTTACAAGTTCATCTAAATTATTATTTAAGTATTTCTATGGTGCTCACCTTTGTGGAAGAGAGCATCTTGCCATCTAAGGCTGCATAATATCAAATTAGATTTTCACTGCATACATCATTCAGGAAATTTCAGCATCTCCTTCAGCTTTCTGCAACACATATTTATTCAGGTGGAATTTAATTAAACCGAACAAATTAAAGCCGACTACAGACTCATTTCAAAGCATTGGAGCAAAGAAGTAGACAGTGACACTGGAACAATTTGCAAGCATCTAGGACACTGTCATCTCTCAGTAGCCCCCAACTACCCATTAATAATTTTGTGAATTTTAAATTTGATTTGCGCTGTGTAACAACTAATTAAAGAGAGACCTGTTAAGCTGTGCACTTCAACAAGTCTCTCAAACTCTGAAAACACAAAAGTATACACTTTTCAACCACCACAAGCAACTGTCATATTGGCTAATATTATATATATCTATCTCACCCCATCATTTTTGCTTTTTTAGCTTTTCCTTCACCTGCTCACATCATGACTGAACGCAAACCGCGCTGACCCGCTGTCCATAACCAGATTGTACAAACGAGGCTACAGCTAAACGAGCACTTTGCACACACATTTGTGTACTTATCGAAATGGAACGACAAGAATTGCAGAAACCAAACAGGTATTCAAAAAAAACCTCTGCCTCTCTCGGCTTGCTGTTAATGTATGTGTGTGATTGTCTTCACCAGTCAGATGTAACTCGGAATCTGCAGCAAGCAGTTGTAAAAGGCCACTACAAAGGCTCACTCGCTCCATGAGCTCAGCCTGGCATACGCGCTGCCAGATTCAGTGTCTGAGCAGTATTTGCCCCGGGCAACCGATCTGCTTCAGCCTCTTGCTTATACAGGACCACCTCACAGCGCTGTGGCATTAACAACTATACAAAAACCACATCTGACCATGTTTAACATAACCTGTGCTAAAAAGCCTCCAGTGAGAAAGCCCCATACCTCCGCGAGTAACCCATTCCAGTGCTTAGCTCTCCTTGCACTAGAAAGGCTTTCTCACTGTCTAAACTGATCTCCCCCGACGCAATTTCAGGACATTACTTCTTTGGATGCCAGTGGACGTGAAAAATAACATTCCTCTAGATCTTGAAACAATCTTCTACATATTTGAAAACTGTTTCCTTGTCTCTCTTTTACTCTCTTCTAGAAAAACCAACCCTAATTCTGAAAGTCTTTTCTCCTAGATGGTGCTCTCAAGTCCTCTGAGCATTCCTGCAGCGCTCTCTAACAGCTTAACCCCTCCTCGTGTTCCCTCTGGAGCCGCTCGGCTCTGCACTGGACCTGATTTTAGAAGCTGTGCAATTTCCAAGGTACTCCAGAAAAGGTAAAATAATTGACTTACAAGATTGGATGCCCAGAAACCTTGCTTCATAAAAATTAAAGTTAAAACAGCTTGGGCTCTGACGCATGGTAGGGTCTCTAGATACCACCAAAATGCAGCAACTGCATTAACTCTGTAGTAACTGAAGATTAGTGGGTTAAATATTCCGCGTTTCCCCAGAAAAATGGAGTGTACAAAATCACCCTGATATGATATGTTCCTGTAAGTTTAAGCATTTAACCATATTCAGAATAAAATCTGTCTCTAAAATAAGCATTTGGAAAGCAGAAGGAAAACATAAATTACTGTGATTGCTAAAACAAGTGAAAAATAATGGATGAAACTAAAAATGAGCATCAAATAGCACAGAACATTTCAACAGAGTAAAATGGTGCTCAGTAAATATTCACAACACTTGAATAGCGGAGGATGATTTTCCCTTTATGGAAAAAAGACCTATATGGAAACGACTGCAGGAAGAAAAACCGGTAAGCAAATTTACAACCAAAATCTGAGCAGAAGAAAAGAATCAGAGTTAGCAGTATCAAAAATATAGGAAAAAGGAAATGTTCTGATCTATCTTTAAAGATCAGGAGGCACTTAACTGACAAGGCAGATAATACATAAATGATTCCCCATGTTAATTTTTTCCTACATACTAACAGAGCCATCTTCAGCGTGGTTTTATAATCTCATGTGCAAAACCACAGAAGGTGTCCATACAGATCCATGAGAGAAGCACAGAGCTCCTGTGTTTTACAGAGTGAAGGTCTGTGGAACTGCTCTATGTGCTGAGAAAGTTGGGATTGTTCAGCCTGGAGAAGGCTCCGGGGAGACCTTAATGCAGCCTCTCAGTACTTAAAGGGGGCTTATACGAAAAATGGGGACACACTTTTTAACAAGGACTGCTGAGATAGGACAAGGGGTAATGGCTTTAAAGTGAAAGAGGATAGATTCAGACTAGATCTAAGGAAGAAATTTTTCACGATGAGGGTGGTGAAACACTGGCCCAGGTTGCCCAGAGAGGTGGCAGATGCCTCATCCCTGGAAACAGTCAAGGTCAGGCTGGACGGGGCTCTCAGCAACCTGCTTTAGTTGAAGATGTCCCTGCTCACTGCAGGGGGGTTGGACTAGGTGACCTTTAAAAGTCCCTTCCAACCCAACCCATTCTATGATTCTATGTGTAGTCCTATACTTCACGAAGCCAAGAAATACTCATTACATGAAGAAAAGCCCAGGGCTACCCCGAAAAACTGTAAACCAGGTTATTTAATTTCAGTTGCAATTTAGCTCTGTAGAAGAGCCAAATGAGGACAGACTTGAAGAGCGGGGCCGTACGCAGAACTTTCCCTGTACTTTGATGATTGGAAGTTAATAGAGCTATCGCTCTCTTCTGCATGAATAATATTTGTTACCGACTTCGTTCTATTAGATTTATGAATTGTTCATGAGCAAAGTCTCGTTGTCTTTAATACATTTGCTGCATGTAAGGTCTCCTGGAACAGTTTAGAAAACTAATTTTCAGGCTATTTTTGGTGAAATGTTTGGTTTATGTGTTCTCAGATTTGGATAGTGTGTGGTTGCTGCACCACTTCAATTTTCATATTGGCTGGCAACCTCCTTGCAAATAATAATAAATCCTCCTCCCTGCCCCCCCTCACCGCATGTCCAGGAGGAATTTTTAGATGCATAATTGATCTATCTCAAATAATTAAAACATCTGAAACTTGTGAACATTTTTACAATTAACCAGAAGATACTATGAGACTCATGACTGATGATTAGTAGCCCACTATGGAGCATAAGTATTCAAAAGTTGTCACCTGTCCTCAGAAACATACTTGTGTTTATGAATCTGATTTAAAAGCTTTGTTTATTTTCGAACCAGCTGTGGACACTACCTTGGAAACTATTTTTACTACTACATCAAAGTACAAATAATAGGCAGTGCAGATGCTACGGGCATGAAGTTTGGCTAGGATAAATCAACAGATTTTATACAAAGCTGTACTCCCTTTGACAACTGCAGAGACTTGGCCAAAGATATTGAACAGACAGCTAATAGATCTTTTTGAAGCAATTAAGAAGTTAATTAGGCAAGGTCTCCACTTCTTTACTCTTGATATTAATGACGTAAAGGCATATAAAAGGGATGTTCCAACTTTTTCAAATTATCAGGAAGCAGGAAAAAGGCAGAACGATGACTATGAATAGACATAGAAGGAGTTAAAACACTAGATCACTTCATTTGATGACTAGGTCAGAGTTCAGCGCACATGAATATCTTGTGAATGAAGCATACAAACGGAATCATTTACTAATAGAAGAGTACATTAATGCAATCAATAAGCATAGAAGAGATTTAAGAGTTAAAATATTGGCAAATGTTCATCCCTAAAGACTGCAGAGATTATGAAAATACAAGCTGTGCAAAAACCATGAAGCTAAACGATTGAGCTCCTTCCCAGATTCTAGAAATGTCACTTTTCAACTGTGCATGCTCTCTCAGAAATCTATACTGTATTATATAGTGGCAAGCGTATTTATGTAATGTTAAATAATGTGCAAATAGTAGAATTCTGTATTTACATGGAACTATGCAACATTTTCTGTCTGAAACGTTTAAAATTTAAAGTCCTAGTCTGACAAACATTTCACAGAGCTTGTTACCAGGTATCTTCCCAGCACAGTTAATTGGGCTACACAGAATAAATGATGCCTGGCTGTAAGTATTTGCTGGATCATCCGTAAAAGAGAGAATATGACAGGTTTGGAATTCAATGTTAAATGTTACCTAATCAAACACTGAAAAAGATATCATAATAAATCATTCAAAGAAAAGGAGGACTAGATGACACCATTCTCGATAAATTATATTCGACATATAAAAATAAAATATTGACTTGAGCCATTCAGCATGGTACAAGTGACTGAGTATAAAAATAACAATCAAGGTAGTCATTCAGGATTCAAAACCAAAAGAATTTAAATTAAAGGCAATGGACATTATTCTGATGAAGGTCATATTGTTATTTGGACTGTTCAAAGTGTCTAGAATTTTCCCCACTAAATTCTGTGTCTACCATTCAGCACTCAGGAAGATTTTATTGTGTTTTTTTTTTGTTTTTTTTTCTTTTCAATAATGTCTCCAGTTATAATTTTTAAGGAAAGAGTGAATACATGGATGTCTGCCGGCCTGCACTTTCCACAGTTCAGATTAGGAATTCTTTCCTGGCATTATACACATTAACGTCCCTGGAAGATAAATAGATTTGTTGAAGTGTCCTTACAAGGTGATTCAGTTTAGTATTTAAGCAGTTATTTCCCAAAGGTTAGAAAAGACATCACAAAAGCAGTGACTGGTAATACTTCCACTTCTATGGCCATTGACAAATTCATATTTATTGACGTATTTTCAAAATCTACTACCATCTACACAGGGTTTTTTGGAAGACAAATACCCTTTTCAGTAGATTATCCTAGAAAAAGGTAAAGAGATACAGCTAACTTATCATTTTGCCCATGTTATAGATGCAAAATTTAATGTTGTAGCCTTTGGAGACGAGCAAGGAAATAATTTCTACATTTTTTGATTGTTAAAATTTGTTAATTGTTTGTTAAAGTTTGTTTATTTTTTCCTGTTGAAGACTATATGTAGTTCCTTTCCTTACTCTCCCCACGTGTAACAGGTTAGTTTTGTAGTTTGCGTTCTTCCCTACAAAAGTAGAAAGAAAAAAAAACAGGGATGTGTAACTGCAATTACACAAAAATTGGCTGACAAGACCCTCCAATAGGTAAGATGCTTCTAATGTTTCTAAGAGTGACTAGATTTCAAGTTCATGCTGTTCTCTTAATGCTTGTAAAAGTTGTAACTCTGACAGCCTGGAAATATTTTTTCATTGCTGCTTCTGTAGCACAAATGTGGCTGTAGAACAAGATTTCCCAACTTTACACCAAAACAGCTTCCTCTTTTTCAAAGGATCACTTCTACAATAGTGAAGTAGTAGTAAGTTCTTGTGGCATAACTTCCTAGGATGCCACTGCCAGCTGCAGTGCTAAGTGGCATACTCTCGGCTAGCTGAAGAGTCATCACATTGGTCTTGAGAGACAGAATGTATGTCTCGAAATCTTCATGAGCCGCAAAAATGCTTAAGGACACTGTAGAGATTATTTCAGCTTGAAATATACCTACTTTGGATCTTATTTCTCTGACTCTTTCGCAGGCTCAATAGAAAAAAAACACCTGGTGAAGAGGAAAATTGATTATTTTGAATTTCCAACACTGAGCAGCAATTCCCAGCTGCTGAGCACTCCAGAAGCTGAGGAAGCTCACATGCAAGAGGGAGAAATACATTGGCAGCTCCTCATCAGTTGGCAGCAAAACTTCCACCCTTCCACATCTGTATCTCAGAGGTGAAAGACTGACTGACACGGTTCCCTGAAAGATATTAGCTTATAAGTGATCAATGAAAGTCTCTGTTTTGGCAAGGCTTTCTTGCTGCTGCTGTCAACAGCTATGAGGATTGCAAGCTTCTTTTGTCTATATATTTTATTGATGGATAAGGTAACCTAAACATATACACTTTCATTGTTCGATAGGATCAATATCACTTTAATGTTGCTTTAGCACTGATTTAAAGTTGTTTTATTTTTAGAGTTTCTAGTGAGGAGAAAAATCTCTAACTAGTTACAGATTCTGAGTCCTTAACGTAACATGGCTACTGTTTTTGTAACAGCAAATCCAGAGCAGGAAATTTGGCTGAATTTACTTGACCAAATATTGCATGATCTCAGGATAGTATCGGGTTAAGCCTATAAAAGAGAACAGCATTTATACTAAAAAGAAGCTGCTGTGTATTGATTTCATTGACAACTTTGTCATTAACACTTTTGTGACCTTATACAATTCATTTCCTCTGTTTACTTGCTTTCTCTATTGCGAAATGAGTTCTAAACAACATTCAGTTATTGGTTATTGTAGACTTTATGAAAAGGGGGCTGGAAACTGGTTTGTGTTCATCAAATAAACAAGATAGGCTTACACTTCTATACATTTAAATGCCTAACAATTCCCTGTGCTCTTTGCAAGGAACCAAGGGGGGAAAAAAGGTCTTCGTATGTTCACTCCTTTCAAGGGTATATTCAACAGTATCTATAATATATTTAATCGAATAAATCAGTAATTGGGAATATTTATAAAAAGCACGTACTTCCAGTAGAAATCTTTCATTGGGTATTTTGCCATTTTTCGGTATATCTCTGAATTTATTTCCTCTATAATCAAAACTCCTCTGTTTATCTGGCCCTTTATACCTTCAACCTCAATAACTTTTCAGTTGACCATACAAGCTCTGATGATGTATAAGGTTTGTTTGCTTCAATTTTATGGCCTACAGAGCAAAATTTCGCAGGCCCTGCTAACTAACATTTTGGAAAAAAAGGAAGAGAGGGAAATGAAAGGGCATTTCTTTTCAGAAAACTTGTAATCTGCTATCTTTGATTATACTGACCTGAGGCTACGTCTACAGTGTGGAGCAGTCCTGCTCTATGATCATCCAAACACAACACGGCTCTGTTCCAGGTTTGTACTCCTGGTTTTCTTCCAAAGGAATGTATGGTATAAAACAGGAAAAAGAGTCTGAAACTTGCCTTGTCTAGACATGGATACAGACTAGGCATGCATTTATTGCTTGTCTTCAAAGCCCAGAGACAGGTATGTGTAGATAGAACTATTTAATTTCACATTTTTTTTCCTACTCTCTGATCCAACAGCATTTATAAACTTACTGATATATGTGATTTAATTAAACGTTCACAAGAACTGTGTCCCATTTTCCCTCCGAAGGGTTACTAGCAGTGCGAGTTTGATCCTTGGAAATCATGAGCAATCCGTTCATTTTTGGGCTGTAGCTAACCTAAGAAACACCACCAAAGCAAAATATTCAAACAAGGCAGAAGTGCACAATCGAAAGAGGAAAGGGTTTGTTAAGGTTCGTTTATGCTTCCTCTGCCTAGTGTCCCTACAAAAGCCAGCACTAGTAAGCAAAAGGGAGAAAAGCCTTTGCAAAACCAAGTTCCTTCTCTGATATTTACACCTTTCAGATATGCCAGTGCAAAGCCTTCAAGGGATACATCTAAGCAAGAACAAGCCACAGTAAAGACACAAGGCAGGCCCCAACCGGTGATTACAAACACAGTTTTACAAGCAGGCAGAAATATTACCAAGGTTTTTTCTGCAGCAGACAGCATCTGTGTCCCTATAGATATGACTGAAATAGGACTGTACAATTCCCGAAGAGGAATGTATCTTATGGACTGCAAACAGACTAACACTGGTGCTGTCATACACTATGCTGTCCAGAAAGTAGTTTATAAAGCACAAGTTTCAGAAAGTACACCTGCAGCAAGTTCAGTGTGGTGTAAAAGCCGACAGTGACTCAGCTACACGTAAGCAACATTAAAATCACCAGGAGTTTCAACACCATTTGGGATTACAGCCTTAAGTCAAACAGCTGAGGTCCCTCATATTGTCACAAACCTGCGGCTAAATTATACTACCAATTTATCTACAATAATTTGTGTTCATTATGCCATGGTATCTTTTGCTTTTTCCTAATGGCAATATTCACGCTGTTACCCAATACCTTACAATCAGGACAAAGTGACTGTATTTTTCTTTTATGCAAGATGTGCCCTTTAGACTTCATCTGGCAAAAAGGTAGAATAACTAATATTAGATACTTACAACAAACACTAAATTTACCTTGCCTTCACTGTATCTCTGCTTCCAGATTCACTGTGTCTTCTACACTTCCACGTTCTTTAGAGTATATGCATAGCTGGCCTTAATTCTTCACATTCCCAATAAATATATTTTGATCTCTTCCTTCCCTGTCATTATGTCAGCGAGGCATGGCAGCATAAAGAAAAAAAATAATTAATACAGAACATTTTGATGACTATGACATCAAAATTTTAAAAAGCAGCGGCTTGATTGACAAGCAGTATCTGTTGAGATTTTTACAGGGAAAAAGTTCCAGCTCATAAACAAGTAATACAAAGAAGTAACCAGCATCTTTTACTGAATGGAAAGCGCTGAGTTTCAAATATCTGTTATTTGTGCATTTATCTGATTTTCCCGTTATTATATACAGTGCAAACATTATAACATAACAACCTAGAACCTACAAATTTAAGCTCTACGCAGACAGAATGTGGAGGACATAGGAAAGACAAATGAACCTTTCCTTTTCTTTGCTGCTCCTGCCAGCCTGGAGCCACAGGCTGGATCTAATGTCCAGCGCCTCCCAGGGCTGCTGCTCAAGCCCAGAATGTGGAATGATAGATCCAAATTTTCCTGGGGTCAGTCAGCATGAACCCACATCCCCTGTATATCTCTGGCCTGCTGTCTAAATTACCTCTCCTACTGGCCTGCAGAGGTGTGGATATTATTGCCATGGCTCTTGGCAATTGTGCAGACAATCCTTTACTTTGCATCCCACAGTTCTGAGAGGAGCCGAACCTTGTCTGTGTTTGTATTTTTTGAATTAAATTTTCTAAATGCTGGAAATACAAATACACGGCACAGCAAGGGTTGCATTTGCACTGGTTCCAGCATCCCTAATCAACATTATCTTCATACAGTAAAGCAGGAAGTTTCTTTGAGCAAGTTCAGTCGTTGCTGAATTCTCCTTTTTCTTCCTTCCAGAAGCTCATAAAATAAATATAATAATGAAAGGTGAGGACTAAACCAAAGAAAAATCTTATTTCAGAATTATTAGAGGACAGGAAAGATAGCATGTTGCTTTTGGGAATAAAGTAGGCATTCAAAGCTCCTTGTGCTGTGAAGCAAAATCATGTAAATGCTTGCTTCATAAATACACCTGATCATGGGGACAGACATATCCACCAGAGACAAGTAGCTTTTGGAGCTGGTTCCTGCTTTTCTTGTCTCTTAAGCCTCTCCAATACAGGTCATGCAGGGAAAGAAGTGGATGTCAGGGAAGAGTTTCATTTACATCTGCTCTTGCCCAGTATAGAGTCCAACAGAGACAATATGTCACCAGCTTAGGTTTGAGGAGCTCTCTTTGGCTATTCCATGTCTGCCCGCAAGTGATTTGGACTATTATGCTGTAACTCACTTTCCTCCAGCCGCAGGACAAAATGTTACTTTGGGATGGTGATTTACGGAAAAAAAAATCACAATCATGGCCATGGCAAACCGTTACCCCGTTTTGTTGTAGTGATTTCGTTGTACTGCACACATTAAGTCAAAGATGATTGAGTTTGTATTCTTGGTATTGCTTGAAAGTAACCATACTGCTGCTGTTACGTGCTGGCTGCCTGGGTTAACTGATTACATGGTTATTTAATGTGGCTAGGTGGTAAGCCTTATGTCATTCTAATGATTCAATTGTTACAGTCCTAAATAAAAGTGGACAATTTGGAAGAGGAGCCTGAACATCTGACAAGCTGTCTGGTGTCTAGATGCAAAGTTGTGGTTTAGCATACTCTACATATGTGGGCAGCTGCACCATTTAGCTGTGGATCCAGGCTTGGGCTGGAACACCCCAGGCTGGTTTGAACACTTCCTTCCAAAGTCTGGCGGGTTTCAGCGTGATGGTTTTCAGTTAGGCCCATTTTTAACAAAAGCAAATGCAAATGAGAAGCTACCCAGAAATAGCGCTGCATATCAATTTTCTACATCAATTTATAATGCAATGGAAACAGATGGTACATTCAGGCACTGTCAGAGAAAGCCATTTGGGTTTTGGTGGCTATTCCTTTTTTATTTTTGATGGTATATTTATTCTATTTCCATTGCTGAGTTGTTTCAACACCTGTATAAAATAGGATACCACTGTAAGTATGGTCCCGTGGTACGGTGGTAAACTTACAGCTTACCACGGTGAGCTATGTAAGCCAATCTTGGTAACATAGGCAGCTTTCTCAGTCCTGAAGTGATTTTTCTGACCCATGGTGTAAGTTGTAAAGAACACTGCTTTTTGATGGCAATCAACACCATTCACTTGGTTTCTACTTGCAGAAAGAGGGAATAATTTATCAGGGATCCTAAGAAGCCATTTCCAAACCCATGAAAGGCTCCTTCTATTTTCAGGAGGCATGTTTGGTGCTAAAGATGACTCAGGAGATCATTTACTTTGATACTGTATTCCACACAGTATTTCTATTCTACATTTTCTACAGTATTTACAAAAAAGGCCAGTGTGGGGATTTAAATTCAGGACACAGAGCTCAGAGAAAAGATTAATTCAGATAAGGTTTGGGGCAACATGCAGTTTATGCAATTTACTGCCACCATTTCCACTGAATCTTCTCTGATCAATTCAGCTGCATCAAAAAAAAGGACTGTTGGTTTTTTTTAAGGGAGGAGCATGGTCAAGGTTGCTGGGTTGGATATTGATGTTGTATAGTTCTGAAGTAGCCCCCTCTAGTAGCTATAGCCAGTCAGAAATTCTCCAGTTAGATGTTTGCATCAGAAATTGTTCATTCATTAAGAGATTCAGTCACTAAAATCCACCAAATATCTCATGCCCAGAATAGAATTTGTGGTCATGATGAACAAAAGCAATGCAGAAGGCCCAGCTGTCTATTGTTAGCTCACAAAGAAGCTGACTCAGTTTTGAGGACTGAACCTCTTTTTTTTTTTCCATTTTCCAGTGTCCCCCACTCACTGTCCTCTCTCACTCTCTTCAAGTCTTATTCTACCTTACATTTAGTAATTCTTCCTGGAGCAAATACTTGAATCCCAACCTCAGTAAAGTAACATCATTACCAAGCCAGAAAGTATTTTGTCTGTTTGTTCTTCTTTTTTTTTCTGCCCCCAAGCCCACAATATTGAATCTTTAACTTCAGCAAATTCTCTCAGAACAATAAAACCATTTTCCTTCGAGTAAAGTTTCTCTTTGGGCCATACAAGCAAATAAATACGCATCTTCTTGAACGGCTGAATGAGCACCTACCACCAACTCTAATAGTATAAGATTCTGAGTATCCCCTCCTCTGTACAGCAAACATCTACACTGGATAAACGGATACATGCCATTTATCATAAACCAGTTGCCCTGTATCCATCAAAGGTAAATTAAGACTAATGTGAAGTATTGCAACAATTCTCACACCAGCTCAGACATATAATAGCTTTGGTAGCTCAGAGAAGGGGTCATTGGGTTGTGAATGACAACCTGAAAGGTAAATCCTGATAACTGGGGGTGGCAAAAGAAAAAAAAAAGGAAAAAAAAAAAAAGAGGAGGAAAAAAGAAAGAGCTCATGTTCTGTGCTCTGTAAAGAAGGGAAGGAAAGTGACTGTCAGTTCGATACAACACATGAAAGGGGAAAAAATCTGGACTAACTGAAACAGTACAGTTAAAAAAGGATCAAGAAATGTTCTTCTGTAGGATGTAAACCACCTTATTTAAATTTTATGAGACTTGGTTTTCCCGGTTTGTAAAAGGGGAAGTACACGTTCTTGTTTTGTTTTCTCTATGTGAAGTCTCCACAGCAGGCTCTATGGAACCTGGCACGGTGGGACCAGATCGCAGCTGCAGTCTCTAAATTCAACAGTATTAATCAATGAACTTTACCTGCTTTGTATTTATGGTGGCGTGGTCTTCCGGATCAGTGCCGTTGGCAATAACATTGAATTTACTAGCGAAACATTTCAGTGGGGTTACTGCTGCGAGTGGGTAGAGACAGCTCCTCAGCAGCGGCGCCAGGACACGAAGTCTCTCTGGATGTGCTGGTGGCAGAACCCGCCTGTGACCTTGGGCTGCACGACCCCTGTTCTGAGACAGAAAGAGACAACTACGTAGCATTTACTCCCAGCGAAGGACATGACTAAAATCACATTTACACCAAGAAGCAAAATTCGCACAGGATGTTATTTCCATATATCAGAAAATGGATGGCTGTAAAAAAATCTTTGTTTACGTTCTGTAATCTATTTACCTGATATTTACAGATAAATAAAATAGACACAGATCAGGCATAAATCAATGCAAATCGTATGTTTATGTTCATCAATTGAACCTTATTTTTTGTGAATTTGTTGATAACCTATTATTTCAATAATGAAAGACAAGTAAAAACTTCCCCCGAAAGAGCAAATTCTTTTTCCATTTACTATGCAAATAGAAGCAAACTGCATTTTCCATTTCTAATTAAATCTCTACCTGTTCCTCAATCAGGTAAATTGCTATTAGATTCTTGCTAAGTTATTTTTGGGACTATTTTCAACAGAACCATTCTGGTTGCTATAATTAAGACTTCTAAAATTAATATTTAAATTTTATAATTGCTGGACTATGCCACCCTGAGAAATAATAATTACCTGTCTGATTGCAGAGTTGAAGTGAGCTGTTATGTGCATTTGACTCTCTTTAATCTTGCAGCCTGTATCCCTGTTCACTTGAACAATGTTATTAAGTTCTGAAGCTGATTACATGGGTTGGTTTGTGAGTCTGACAGCCAACCCTTCAGGCATCTAAAAATAACGTTCTCTTTCTTTTGTTAAGGGTGAAAGAAAATGCCTTTACCACTTTAAGCAACCGAAGCTAGACCTTAGAATGAAAGCCCAGCCTGGACCAACCAATTCAAAAACCTCACATCAAACCTAAAGTTCTTTTTTGGTGCTAAAGGCAGGGAACAGAAAATTCTTGATCTCACCAGCTGAACGTTGAGCTGAGATGGATGTCAGTATCTCATCAAGTCTGTCTGCAGTTCCTGTCTTGAGGTCTGAGCCTCTCTAGGCTTTGATAACAGCAGGGAATTTGAAGCAGGGAATACCAGAAATGATTAAAGTAATTGCTCAAAAATAGCAAATAACCCCACCACAGGTTATTGTCTGCAGCGAGGTTGTGTTTGTGAATGGGAGAGAGAGTTCAGTGTGTATATACAACCCAGAATGATGACATTCCTAGAAAACAAGGAGAACTACAAATTACTTTGAGGATGAAGTACCCTGAGACAGTTCAGTTCAAGACAGAGAGTAGGCGTCCATTACCTTTCATGCCTCTGTTTAAAGGCCTTCAAGAAAAGGCTGGGCTTCATTGGATGCATTAAGGTTCTGATGTTGCGAATTTGTTTCTTTTTTTTTATTTTTAATCCTCCTTGGAAATCATGTTCTGAGTCAAATGTTTTGATTTCTGTATATTCACTCAAACATGAAGAGCAGCCAATTTAAAGAATAGCAGAAAAGGCAGAGGAAAGAACAAATGCTGGTGTGGCATGAAAAAAAAAATCCGGACCTCTTCAAGCGTCTGGTTTTCAAACATAAGAGTCTGCCCTCACCCTCTCTAATGTGAAGCAACCTAACTAACATTTCTTAGTAAAAAGCTGATTAAGACTCAGTGGAGAAAGACTGCTTCTCCTGCAGTGACTGAGTTAATGCAAGACTTGAATTGCCCTCTAGAATTTTCTCTCTATTGATTATACAAGAACCTAGGACAACTACACTCTTAATTAGGATCCTCAATTAAGTACTTAAAATTTGGTGGGATCAATGCCAACCAACGCAATTACCCTCACTTTTTCGTACAAATAGAGTGCTACATCACGTCTTTTATTTCCTGGGAGACCCATCACTGAAGGTACAGTTCTTGAACTGAAAACAAATGGTTTTTTACCACTATCTGCATTGTCTTGATTCAGGGACCTTTTGGGGAGTAAAACAGTTGCTGCAACGCTATTCTTTTTTCCTTTCCCTTCTGCTAAACGATTTGCTCCTGTACCTCCTGTAGAAAACCACCATGATATAGAATACAAGGAGACAGACTCGCCTTCAATACCGAAATTAATACAACCAGGCAAGTACATTTCCAAATAGTCCCCAGAGCATCTGCTCACATCCTCCCCTCACCTTCAGCAAAAGAACCGTAGTCTCCTCTCCTGCATTAAAGTCTTTCTGTTGCCCTATAATATCAATTGTTCAATAGCATTTTTACCATAGCTTTCCTAGAAGACGGGGATAGGAACTGAACAGTCATTAGGTTCCCTACCATATATTTGTAGAATTTCAGAAATCTAAGTTTCATTTTGCTTCCGATTTCCCTTCTTATTTCCTATGCGTTCACTATAAGCCTAAGAATATACTATATACTATCTACAATCAGTGCATAGTAATTCCATACATGACTAATTAAGCCTCAACCATCAATTTGAACTATAGCTCATCAATTTTTAGAGAATATTTAAAAAGAAAACAGAGACTACAGCCAACTATTCCTGCTTTATGTGATTTAACTTGTCATTAAGAGACATTCTGATATTTTCATCTTAATTATCATAATTTGAAAATTCCTTTCCCAAATCAGAATAGTATCGCAGAATGGATTTCATGAGTTTATTATTCCAAAATCATGCACTACTTACAATAATTAACAACTGTCTCTAATTATGGGTGCATAGGGGTTTCTCTGCTTAATGCAAAGTGCCCTGTTGAAAGTCAAGGTATTTCAGTGGGGGAAGGACAAAAAGTGTCACAAGACATGCCAAATAGAAAGCTTTGCTCTTCTGACAGAGAGCAATATGATTTTCAAATTCAAGTTTAATTTTTTTTACTGTCTTTAAAAACTGCTGATCTGTGTTGGGAACCAGAAAGAAACATATATAGATATAAATACATAGCTGTATTTATTTGAAGTGTAATAATCATACTCAGTAGAATGGATGTGGCAGGTTTATTTTACTGTCAGTCTGTGTTACATGGTCTGGTTATTACTGAGAAAATGACAACACTCTGGGCTGTGAGTGGGGTGGGGTGGTTCTGGTAATCACATTTTGTTATTTCCTGAATCAGAAATTAGAAACATCCATAATATTTACATAAGATAAGACAAAGCACCTGGTGAACTAATTACTTTTTCAAGCTGAGAAAAAGGAGATTTTTCTGAGAGCGATCACAAAATTGCCTTTTGTTTTATTCCCAGGTAGGATATCTTTCTTGCTCTAAATATAGCAGTGTTGGCAACCAGAATGGCCAATGAGTCTGAAGTAAAGTATTTTATCCAAATAAAATTTGAAAACCAGTCACCTAACATTCATTTTTCCCCCTAAATTAGGAAATAATTGTTGTCAAAGTTATAAATTATTCATAAATAGAGTTATACCTCTGATCTTGAAGTGTTCACATTTTTAGTGTTCATCTTTGCCTAACGTCAAGAATTCAGACCTATATAGATTCATCTTTCCTGGCATAAGCGCACGCATTCATATGCAGATCTGCTCACCTTTCTTTCCAAAGTAATAGCTATGCAAGAGCAGCATATTTAGAAAGACTTTCTCCTATAGAAAAGGATGGTTTTTTCTCAATTGACAGCTTGAAGGCTGCACGCTTGTGTGTGTGCAAGCACATGCGTGTCACGTGCCTGTCCATTACCTGCACATGTATTTCTAACTCTAAAAGTAGAGCTGAGATTTCCTCTTTCTAAGTTTTTGGTCAATAAACAGAAATAAAGTCTTTTAGAGTCAGGAATCAATGATCATTTGGAACCATTCAAGCTGTACATTTTAATCCTGATTAGTGAGAATAGCAACACTCCCAATGAACAAAACTGTGATTGTATTCAGTAGAACTGACAAAAGTCCCATTAGAAAATGATGCACTCTGCTATGTTTTCCTATAACATCACTTTTTAAAAACAAAAAGTCCCATATTTCTTTTGTCAATTGGCAGCCAGAAGCTGAAATTCATCCCAAATGTCTCTGTACTGGCTAAAAAAGTACTTTATTATAAAGATGATACTGCCATCTATTGGGTGACGTTACTATACAGAAGAATTATGTCCTTTCTCTCTGGATTCAGCAAGGACAAATCAATTGTGTGATTCACCTGATTTCCTGTGGAGTTATATTAGCAACTAGATTACAGCAACCTTTATTTAGTGTATTATGTATGTTTTCTACAAAGAGCTTGGGCCCTTCTCTGCTACCATTACCAATGACATAGAGACATTTTAGCACAGTGATAAACTTAAATCTAATGATGTGTCACTGAAACAACAGCAAAAAACCCAACACCACCACCACAACGAAAGCACCAAACCCACTCCTTAATCCTGCCTCACATCTCAGAAAGATCTTATAGAGATGTTTTCAGGCACAGTGTCAGCGAGGGGAACTGCATCGCTTGCTGTGTTGGAATAAAAGCTCTCATTTCCATGTAAGTGGCAATCTTTTGCAATACAAAATGATTCCTGTGATATACAGAGACTTCACAGATTATTTTTTTTAAGTAACTTAGTGAAGCTTCAAAGGAATATTTTGCCCACCTAAGATTGATTTTATTTTCTTATAAAATTTTAATTGAAGTTCTGATTTCTTTTGTGACATCCTGGCAGCAGCTATCTATATCTTGGGCAGATGAAATGTGCATTTTTATGAAGAATACAGGTGTCAACAGTGTAAGCACTGAAAAGTTATATATGAGCTTTGATAGCTGTGGTTCAGTCCTTTACTTAGTGGGACCTCATGGCAGTAACTGCATACTGCAAAAGAAATGAAGTAAGTTGGAGAGGTGTCCCCCTGTGTTCTGCCTCTTCTGGCAGCGCAGAGGCCTTGAAAGCATTGCTCTGCTGCAGAAAACAGGCACACAAACAATAACGGCATCAGAAAACCATGACAGAAGAATGACAAACCTCCCTCTTTGACTTTATTGCCACATCTTTATGGCACTGTGACTAATCAGGGCTTTCTTGTTTCTCTTCTTTCTTAGCTTTCAGAAGAGCAAGACGTCATCTTACCT
The DNA here is from genome assembly GCA_013400135.1 of Rhinoptilus africanus. Classification (NCBI taxonomy): domain Eukaryota; kingdom Metazoa; phylum Chordata; class Aves; order Charadriiformes; family Glareolidae; genus Rhinoptilus; species Rhinoptilus africanus. Next base: position 131,846 of record VXBO01004054.1, read on the forward strand.
TTCACGGCCCAGGAGGTTAGCTGACTACAGTAAGTATCGCGTACACAACCTCTGTTATTGCTGATGCACAGACCGCCGGTACCCAGTTTGACTTTTTATTTCTGAAATGGACTTGGAAGGCCAGCGGCTGAAACCAGCAGGAAGAAAAATTCCTCTCTACTTTTAAAGAGAACATACGTGACCCAGAACACTGCAGCAACAGCAAGCTGGAACCTCACAATGCTAATTGTGCCGGCACTGCAGAGAGCAGAATTTCGCTTTGCAACCAACCTCTTTGATTCTTTTATTACTGAGGTTAAACCCAGACAAGTTTAGCTAACTGTGTGCTAAGGCTAAGAGGAGCCATCACAGAGAGTACAAGATGCTATTCTGCCATGCTTGGAAAAAACCCATTTCTTCAGGCTAGTGTTCTCCTAGGTAAGTATAAATGCCTCCCATTACCATTAATGGCATAGAAAGGATAGCTATAAAGTATTAGACTAGAACTCAGAAGATCTTGCATCTAATTATACTTCTGCTACAGCATTTCTACATGACCTTGGGCCAGACGCAAAAAGATCTATCTGTGCTTCAGGCTACCACTGGTAAATGGAGATAATGACATATTTGCCCCTTACAGCAGTGCTGTGAGGTTAAACTCAGGTTAGTCTAATATTAACATTTGTTTTCTCGTATTGAAATGATAAAAGCCATTAAAGGTCTACTGTAGTTAGATTAGAAAGGAGTTTAACTTTTTTTTCTGTATGCTTACCTTTCTCCTAACACATAATTTAAGGAAAAAAAAAGGGGGATTCTTTTGGAAACAGCCTCTGCTAAACAGCAGGAGGAAGATTTGCACGTGGCAAAGCACCTGCAGAAGAAGAACGTGCAGTAAAAGAGGATGAAAGCTACGCTCCTGTTCCGGGGAAGATTGCAGACCCTACCTACAGAAGGGCTGATAACGGGAACTCAGAGTATTGTAACAAACAATTGTTAAAGGGGAAAAGTTTGTTGATGGCAGTAGTGTGAAATTACGATCTCTACCAGCTCTGATGGCAAAGGGAATATCGCAAAGTGGACAGACAGCAGGTGAACTCACAGAAAATGCAGTTTAGATTTGTTTTAACACTAATTGAAAGCCACAGTACAATCAGAGTTACACTGCACCATGCTTCCAATATTTCTACTGCCCCAACCAGCTGCTCTTTTTTTTTTTTTAAGCAGGCAGATGTTTTCCATAAGGATTCTTGTCCCTTTCTGCAGTATCTATGGATTAATACTACTGTGCAGTTCCCTTGATGGACACTGACCAAGTTATTGCTTTAATAAGCTCTTGGTTTTGGTCTCACAAAATCTTCTTTTCTCCAACTAATCCCAGCTTGACCAACTAGCTACTGGTAATAAAGGAACTAAGCCAGCAGAATATGTTAAAAAGGAAGGAAACCTCAGCATTTTACTTTCTCCAGTCTGGTTTTCTATCTATACCAGTGCCAATTATCTAACAGAGTAGCAATAAAAATCACAAAGAAGAGGTCTAACATTTTCTTCTGCTTAAAGACTTAAAGACAAAGGCTGCGAACAGAAGGACCACTGCATGGTGAGGCTGTCATTTAGGTGCTGCAGAACACGCTACTTCCAACCTAATGTTGTCTAACAAAGCAAATTCTAGCTTTAAAACTGATATTTTGAATGCTTGGTTTAGTGCTGTACAGGCTATATAGACATAGGGCTGAAGATAAGGTTGCAGACACCCGTTCAACCTCATTTCTGACTCAATTCAATCTGGGGATGAGCATCAAGTAATTTTGAAATACATTTTCTTCTAAGTCTCCTGGACTGGAATCCTGTTTTCATTTGTACTGGAATGTGTCCATTAGTATAACACATTCAATTAACAATAGCAGAAACGTAAACAATTCCTTACCCGTTAAACTGGCATCACACTTCCATTCTCCCTGGGAAATGAATGACAACTTGTAAATGTGACGAAAACCAGTTCTTTTTATTCTGTCTCTGACCTGAGTGAACCACATGAAGAAACTGCACATGTGAATGTGATGAGCTAGAGGAATTCAGTATTGGACTACTACATTGGGCTTAGTTATCAAGAAAAGGAAAGAATTAACTCCTGCTTAAACAGCAACTAAGCAGCATATTGAAAACTTTTAGCGTGCGTGTGTCTATAAATGCCCTCTCTGTGTCATATTGTTATTCTGTGGTTCAGGAAATTAATTTAAATCACTCTTCTCCTCTAGTGGCCGCTTCATATTCTGCCTTTTATGGTACCAGGCTTGAGGTCTAGTTTTCTAAAGGTCTGAATAGCTAGAAGTAAGTCAAAAGCATTTGTACCCTGAATACATGAAAAACAACTTAAAATACTGACTTTGCTAAAACGGCGTGAGCCAAGCTCAGTAGCCAGTTTTTTTCAGATCTGAGGACCTAACACCAGCCACTTCTCCTCTTGGAGGAGCGGGGAACTTCTCAGCAAAAGTGAGCAAAAAGAGAGAAGACTCCTGCACAGGAAAAGCCTTATTTACAGTAACTTGTACCTGACTGCTTGGATAAGTGACAAAACCAGCCACTGAGGCAACGCGGAGCCAAAATCACACTTGTGCATGTAGCACAGGGCAAAACGGAGGGCAGCATTTATAACCGGCACAGGTTTATGTGCTCAGCAGCTGGACAATGACCAGGAGTAGAAGGAGGATATATTGGCTGTTTACTTTGCATTTTGTACTCAAACAACTGTTGTCTGTCTCCAATAGAAAAAATGAGACCTAACTGTCCAGAAAAGCAGATGTGGCTGAAAGATCATTAGCAGGACCTGGCACGCCTAAAATTCAGATCCTGTGTGCCTCAGGCCAGATACTTAAAATTAGTGGAAACCTCATAGTTCAAGCCCCAAACACTTTGAGCCTCAGACCCTCCTTTAAGAATAGGAACAGCAATGTAATAATAAATAGATATGGATTTTATACAGTAACGGAAGTCATGAAAAATCACAGCTGAATATAATTTAGTATCTTCATCATTCAGGATGATGAACAGCAACCATTCTGTGACCTTGATCCCATTCAATGCATCAGACGACATAACAAACTTGTAGAAAAAATTACCAAGTTACAGTAAGAACAAGCATACCATACCGCTTAGACACCGGAGATGGTGCAGCTGGAGATCACCCCTAACTCTTCATTATGGTCATTCCTAAATTTCAGTAGTTGAATGTATTCATAGAACAGAAAGTTTAGGGATATTTTTGAGAATAAGAGAAGGGAAGTCTTTTAGTAATTCACACCCACATAGAAGCTTTCATGACAATTGTTTACCTCAGCTTCTCGGTGTATTCCTCTCCATTTTCCCTCATTTCTTCTGCCTCTTTCTTGCCCCTGTTTTTCCAGGCTCCTCCTTTTCTTTCCAAGCTCCCTCACTTTTCAGTCTCACCAATCTGTATTGAACACAAGTAAAACAAAAATGGAGTAACTTTTAAAATAAACAACAGTGACCCTTTTCTCCCCCTGCCCCCCCAGGAAAGCATAAATAAAACAGAGATTGAGAGAGTTCATCTAATGGTACCAGCTCTTTTTATCTACTTTTTATTTCAGTCTGTAAAATAGTACTATGGATGGAAAGAGATAACTTAAATGACAGAGAGTTCCTGGTATAAAGGTTTTTTTCTTCCTTCTGTAGCAACCCCTCAGAGAAACAATAAGTGAAGCAAAAAGATAGAGATTCTGTTCTATAAAGTCTCTAAAGTTCAACTTACAAAAAATACTTGTTCAGTTATGTAGTACAGCCTCCTCCAGAGAAAGCAGAAACAAGACAAGAGAGAGATCCTAGTTTACAATGTCACTGAAAATAGAAATTATTTTCTAACTTTTATGTTCCTGGGCTGAACCCAAATGTCTCTGACTCCCATTTTCATCTTAAACGTGCACTGGATTAGTCCCCTTTCTCCTCTTCCCTCCCTTGACAAGCATTAATTATTTGCCTGCCACACATTTCTGAAGGACACACATTCATACCACAGGGGACAAACATTTCAAGCTGGGGTGGAAAGAGGAAAACATTTGTTATTAGCCCCAGAAGTCAGCACTTTGCAGGCCAGAGTTCGTAATGCAATCATGCCGATAATCAGCGGAGATCATGGCAAAAGGGACCAGAGGGCAGCAATCTTCCAACATCCCCAACTCCACCCACGCAGCAGCTGTTCTGGAAAACCATTATAACAATTTTATAGCCCTTCCTGTAGGTGGCGAATGCTACTTAATAAATGTAAGTAAGTTTATTAAAGGAGAAAGCCTACCCATAAACTTTGGAAGATTTTCAGTCATCTTTTCTGTCAGCTCAGTTTGATGTCACTTCAGAAAATTCAGTACCTAATTCCACTGCATACTGTAGATGTCTCCATACCTTAAGCTATATTTATCCCTTACAGAGCCTGCTTGAGACAGTAGAATTAACTAATATATGCCAAGAATGAAAGCATGAGAAAGAGCAAATAATATTAGTATCATGTTCTTGAAATATAGGTAACAGAACTGAAATGATTAATTTCATTTCAAATTAAAATGAACTAGGATTTTTCCTGTGTGATTATGGTGTTGCCACCAAAAACATTGCTTTTTACAACAAAGAGGAGCATAGGTGGTAAATTGTAACTGAATTGCAAGAGACCTAGAACTTTTTTTATATTGGAGTCATTGCGGATTGGTAAATGTAAGCAAACAACTAGCACTTCACATTAAACCGGCCAAATCCTGAAAATGTTGAGGACTTTTGGGAACTGCAGATGCTCAAACTGCTCGTGATTTGGCTTGCTCTCCCCCTTTTTGGTCTTCTGCTCTTTAGTGCACCTTAATTCCAGATGAGGCAATCGGCTGATGATGCTCAGGAGCAGTACCGAGGCTCCAAATAGCCCATCTTATAGCAAAGACAACATTCACACAGAGCATATGGGTGACTACACAGCATTTTAACAAGTTCCATGCAGTTTTATACTCAGTGATTTAGCTGTTCTCGCAAAAGCCATGTTCACTGAGTGAGCAGAACCTGCACTGTAATAATAAAGTATTTACTCTTTAGCTTGCACCTACGTTCAACCAATTTGTCAGCATCAACTCTCTATAATACTACTGTATGCCCTACAATAAGCGAGGCACTAGATAGGTATGCAATTGTAAGGATCTATAGATTTATATGTTGTTTGAACCACAGCAACAACTCTTCATGTTCACTCCAATAACATTCAATTAGCTCTAATGAGTGTAAGTTTTAATGCTTAACCCAATGCCTCTCTAAGGATATGCTTGCAAGGAGGTGTAGCTACTAGCTGGTAAAATATAACACCATGTGATTAGGACAAATTATTTTCAAAACATAACTGCCATAAAAAGCTAAAATGAAAGGTAAAGTGACAGAACAACTGCTGCTAAATTCTATTTTCAGCATTGTAATTGGGATAATATACCATAATTTATTTTAATGAGTAACAATTAAGAAACGGTTTCTAGAGTTGCATGTAATTTCTTTCAATTATTAGTTATTAGTTGTTCATGCATAAATGTGTTTTAATATTGGCTTGTCTGAGCTCTAGTAGGTGATTAAAGCCTTTCAGTATATTAATTTTTCGTTTGTAGAGTTGTACATTGCAGGGACAATTCTGGCACAAGGCATTTATAAGAAAGAGATCAGTGACACTTGAGAGAAATATTTCTTAAGTATTATGAAAAAATATGTAAAGCAATATGAGAAAGGTGTCACAGAAAATCCTGATATGGTTAACACTGAATTTTGTTTTATCTAACTGCAGCTACAGTTTAATGGCCTCTGTCTTAATAAAATTTTAAGTTAACCTGGTTGCAGAGTGACTTATTATACTACATATTCTCTCACTTTATTAGGATAAAGAAATATTATCACGGGAGGCTATGCTAACAAGCCTAGACACCGCTTGTATTGTTAAAGAATAGGTTCACATCTCAGAGGAGTGTAAAGACCTAGAGAAACTGGCACCTCTTTAACTGAAAAGGCATTCTACTTATCTTATAGAAAGCAGTCTATTTTGTGCTAAGAGGAATGCCTTATAACAACAAACAGCCTCTCCGCTATCAGTCATTCTCATACAACACAATATTTATTGTGCTAGCTCTATCCAAGCTAGAGGCTGGGGTGGGGGGAAGAAACAAGTGCTGAACAATTCTCTTCAGAAGGCAAACATGAACCTGACCTGAGCATAGTGTGTCTTAACCTCAGCAGTGTGAATCTCATGAGAACCAATGCCTCTTCTTACAAATTCATCCATGGAAATGTTCATAACCAGGATATGATAAGAGATCTTCGTATAGAGAAATTTATTATTTGTTTTTACTTAAAGTATTCTGTCAGGTTGTATTTCTGTTCTTTAGGCCTCCATGCATCAGAAACTTAAGAATAATGAATAAACCTTTTAAGGGTCTTTTTTGTAGTTCTGCTGTAGGTCATTAAAATTAGGTTAAACTGCTTCAAGAAACGATAATATTTCTAACCACTATGCATATGTTGCTTTTGCTATATTTTAAAACATATTTCTTATTCTAGTTACATTTAGCCATCAAAACAATAACACCTCACTATAATTAATAATTATCTACTGCAACCATCTTTCGGGACATTAAGTAATGCACCACAATTTACAAACCCCTCTTAATTACAAACAGCCTCTGTGGCAGTTGGATAACAAGTAAATATCAAACAGCCTTAAATTTCAGTGTCCCATTGCCCTGAATTTCAGTAGAAACTGATGACTTTGCTCCTTGAAGCTCCACAGAAAGGCTTGGTACTTGGATCATTTTTAACTCCCAGATGAATCAAACAAAAAATGAGAAGCTATTTCATTTTACTGTTTCTAAACAAATTGAGGTTTTTCTGGAAAAGACTGCTGTGATCAGCACAAAGTTGTCACGTATGCTGTTTCTCAGGATGCCGAGGATGGATTTCTGTGAGGATTCCTTACTTGTTTTTCTCCTGCAATCAAGCAAAGCCTATTTTGTACAGATACAAGGTTGACTAAATCCTTCTTAGACGGCAGCACAGAGTACATGAGCAACGCAGCACAAGGAGTATTACAGTCTGCATAATGAATTTATTGAGGCCTTTATTTTCCCGAATATTTGAAATCTTTTCTTTTCCTGCCGAAGATTATATTCATCCCGAAACATTACCCTTCAAGTGTTAAAATGACAAGTGCTGATGAAGGTAAAGCTGATCAGCTGCAAGACTCCCACTGCTGAACATTATAAAGTTTCTGTTGTTCAAACAGCTCAGTTAATTATCCAAATGTGAAGGATATCAGGAGGGGACCCGCTGAGCTTTACAGCTGACTTCCAAGGAATTATCCATAATAGAGCTGTTATAAGAAAATTATGACAGACCCAACGTACAGGGACCTCTGCTTACCTCTCTCGAGGATTTGCGCAGGACCTTAAAATCAAACAGAGTTAGGACTTTCCTCAGAATCAAAGGGAAGCTACATTTTGCAGGGGGAAAAGCAGTCCAATCAACCTCATGGTGTTTTATCACATAAACCCAGAGAGGATTCCAGAGTCAGGCATGTTAATTGCCTGCTGTAAAGATGACTGGCATTCCCCTCTGGTGCCAGGGACTCCTTTCTCAAATTTAGGTTCTTAAAATGACTATCATGCCTTGCCCACGGTTAAAAATGTAGTCCTTGCTGCCTCTATGCATGTTTTTTGAGAAGCCGTACGATCTCTTTACAATAAGCACTCATAATGGGTGTTTGCGTGACTGTAATTTTAGGGGGTTTTTAAACTGTTACAGTCAACATTTTGTTAACCTGGGACATACAATTCCACAGCAAAAAAAAAAAGTTAGGGTGAGGAAGCCTCAGTGACTACTGAAGAGTGTGAAAGAATTAGCAGTGTTGAGGTGAATTGGGTAAAACACGGAATCTGCTAGAATCAGCTGCTGGAAAACTCAGACCTTTGATAAATCTGCACTACACTGGCGGATACTGCAGCAGCTGAAGCTCTATGACTATTTCATGATCACAGTCACTTGGTCTAAACCAAAAGATATCAACTCCCAACTCTTTCTTACCCTCCCAGAAACCACAATTGGTACACAATGCTGTACTAGCACGATACTAGCTAGCTCGGGGACTGGAAGCACAACAGTCGTCTCATCCCATCTCGTTTAACAAGGGAATATGCCTTGTTATTTTTTACTGGTTCCAATAATCGCTCTCCAGTATAGCTGCACAGTATTGCATGCACCTACGTGGGTACGCCCGGGCTGGAGAAAACAGCGCAGGCTTGTGATTAAGCTATGAAAGAGAAAACTGAAGGCGTTAAGGAAGGTCCTACTGAGGATTTAATACTTGAAAACTAATGTAATCAGTTTATCCAAAGCAAATAGTTAATTTTCCATGACACACAGTGGGAAGTAATAGTACTATTGTATCTTAAACCAAAGTTCACCATTATAATTATATAAGCCTTTTTGAAAAGCCTATCACCATAACATCTGGGCACCATCAATTAATCATTTCTAGACATTCATATTTTTTCCAGACATTAAGTATCTCTCTCTTTGAAATATTATTTAACTTTGCAGCATAAGTTCTAAGCAGGTGCACCTAACAGCGTCTATAAAATAATGTGCAGCCAAATGAGCAATTTTGGGTGTGATAGTATCAGTGAAAGCTATGCCCTGCACTTATTACCATAAAGTCGTAAGTGGGATGGTATAATAATGGAATAGTAATGGAAACCACATTTCCATAATTGAGATAATCCATATTCTGTAGTACCACAGGTTAATTTGCAAAATTAATTTGATGTGATAAATGGTTATAAAGTTGTCAAGCGACTAACCAAAGCCAAAAATCACTGAAAAGTTTCTCTGATATAAGCATTCAATTAATTCTTTTTCTTCCTTCTTTCTGTCCATACTTTTTTGCCAGTTTAAAGACTGAAAACTATATAAATTTTTCTACCAAATTCTTCAGCAGTGAGACCAGGAAAAAGACTTCATTATCCTGGCTACAGAACTGATGTAGCTATACCGCTTCCAGCATGGACACTTGCATTGTGTTGGGCACACCATTTTTCACAAGGACCTTGGCTCATGAACCTTGACTCCAGAATCGGTTCAAGGTTCAATAGCTTTAAGCACTAACGATATTGCCTGTGCAAGTCTTACGCCACACCTAACATTAGTTTTAGTTAGTTTTTCCCTCTTCCAGTCATATTTCCAGTGCACTTTTGCTCATCCTGGCAAAAAGTTCAAGCCTGGGAATGACCATATTCCCACCCAAAACAGAGTTACCTCTAGACCACCTCTAGAAAAAGAGAGTCTCAGAATCAAGCCAAACCCAAAGAGCAGCAGTGAAAAGCATCAGAAATTTGCAGTATTCAGCAAAACCTGCAAACCTTAGCAGAAACAGTATCACAGTTCCCTAACAGTATTATCCAAACATATGCTCACATCCATTTTTGAACTTAATTTAGTAAAACAGTAAAACACGAATATGACAGTGACACTTCAAAGCACATACACAGGAGTTTTACTCAGCTCTTTCTGTTTCTGAGACAGTTTAATCTGACTCAAAGCTATGCCTCTAACTCTGAGCAATAGACTGACTAACCCAATGCCACGACTGCTCCTCCCATACCTGCGGTCTCACCACAGATCAATGAAGAGAAAGGCTGGAGACGTGTGTCTCTAGCCAAGACATCACTAACTGAGTATACCTCTAGCTATTACCATGCATCTGGACGCTCAAATGACAGACCCAATGTATTTATCTTATTGTCATAAATTAATTTGTAAAGAGCAGGTCTAGCTCCTTCAACCCAGAGGAACAATGACAGCTTGACTGACTACAAATTCTTTATACGAAAGCCCCTCAAGTGTAATTGCAACAGCATGGCAAAGGGTTTTAAAGCAGTGACTTTTCTAGGAATAACTCCCCTCGAGCTCACCTTTATAGGAATCCTTTCCTTCTTTTCCTTACGTCAATCTCTTCAAGGCTTCAGTCTGTGGTCCTACTTGTGCTTGAACCCCTTCTAGCTGCTTGTCTTTTCTTGCTGTAACAATTCCGCTCACGCCTTTACTCACCTGTTTGTTATTACGCCGTATTTCATATACAGTATTTGCATATAACACTACTGAGGTATTATATACACTACTGTTATAACAGCTGTTGATAGAAGTCGGTATTTGCTGGGTGGTACTGCCTACTTCATGGTCGTGCAGTATTTTGCAATTCAATTGAAACTGCAGAATCACATTTTAAGAAAAAAAAAACAGTCACCTTTCTGGAGGAAAAAAGCCCCAGCACTGAGTTTTATAATAAATTATTCTGGGTAATTTTAAAGCAAGATGCTTTTCAGATTTTATGTTACAAGGCCTAGACAAAGATTTTAAGGCTTTTGTTCCCTAGACATAAAACCTAAAATGTTCCTAAAGCTATTAAGAATATCTCAGCTGTTTTCACAGTGTCTAATTGTAATTGATATCTCTTTAAACTTCAGTTTACTGTAAAGAAATATGATCAGCTGTTTGTTCCCCGAGCCCTATACCTGAACTGCTCCTCCTCAATAACGTTTTATTTAGAATTGCCTTGTCAAACTTCTGTAAAGCACATTGCAAAAGCAAACTTCTTGAGATACTTATGCATTAATGCCCTGTCAAATACAGGATGTGAAGTTGATGTAATTTGCAAAGAAACACCTCAGCTGTCACTGTAGGTTAAAAAGCCAAAGTTCCAGGTTCAGCCATTATGAAATAAGAAAAGGGCTCACAGCAGGAAACTTTTGATCTATGAAAGAAACAGTCACACTCTACTGTTACCACCTTGAGCCTGGGAAACCATCTAGCTAACTAAAACTTACGGTTGTCTTAAACGTAAAGAACAAGCTTTAAATATTTGGAATATAAAGACACAGCAAAAAGCAGTAGCATGCTCTCATTCTGTTCCGTGTTCTCCAGAGCAGTAGCTTGGCATCTCACTTTTTATCATTAAATTTAGAGGATTAATTGATTCGTCCCTTCAACTGTTGGGTCAAAAACACAAGCCAAACTACCTCCCCACCCCCCTCAAAAAGGAGAGGGTGGGGGGGAAGTCAGGACAACTGATTTTAAGAAAATGCTATGTATTTATCATTTCCTAAACATAAGCCATGAACAGGAAAACTGCGTGCTATATAAAATATTCATATTGCTCCACAGTTAATTTTCATTTCAAACACTTTGTAAGCTACTTTCATGGAATTTATTGAGTCTCTGAAAATGAATCCTTGCTATTTCTATTCAATAGCCCAGTGATCCAAGTATTCATTCACTCAGAACACGAGGCCTCGGAGTTCAATTCCTTCATCCACATTAGCGAAATAGAGCCCGATTTTCCAGTGCTTCATGACAGTACTTAAACCACTGAGCTATTGGTTATATGCAGATCATAACACTGGGAAGTACTGTCTTAAAAGCTGGGCAGACGCAATGCCTCTGCATACTACAGTTGTTTTGTACTACTGAAAGAAAAAAAGAAAATTTTGACTCTACTACCTGCAGCCTGGCAGAGCGCACGTTCCTGAGCAGTAGCTATTATTAAGACCAAGGCCACTAAGCTAAAGAAAAAAATTGCAGCAAGCACTGTTTTCATTTAGCCCAGGCCTAAAAACATCAGCCTTCCCTGTCCTATGAAATTATGAGATATATTTTTTTTTTTAAGAGAACACCCCCCTTGACTTCAGTGATATGTTTAGCTTACACTACCGTACTCTTCTCAACTTGCTCATTTCATGTAACTCAAGATGGCTCCTGTGTTGTTTCTGTGACCATAAAATTAATCCTATTCTAACAGGAATGTCTGCAAAGTCATTAGTGTTTCCAGAAAATGCGTCTTTTTGCTCCTGTTTTTTCTAGAAGTATAATTCTTTATTGTAATCTGTCCCCTTTGAACTGAAACATCTCATTTGCAAGCATCAGTGTAAGCAAACAGGGTCTTCTGAAGCTATAGACAAGGTTTTCATGAGAAAGGATTGTATGGTTGGTATATTTCCCAAGAGACCCCACAAACTATTTCTAAAATACACCCAATATCCACCATCCAGGAGAATAAAAATCCAGCAGTTTCTTATGAAACGTCGTCTCTTGAGGGCCAGCTCTCAGGGCTGCTTCTGTGCTGTCTAGCTAGTTTTTCATACTAAATTCCCCAAACTGAAATTGATTTTAATCAACTTTTTTTTTAACTCATTCCACATTCACTCACTCTCTATTTTTATTTATTTATATTTTAAAGTCCAGTGATTTTGAGATATTGCCTTTCACATTTATAACCTCAAGGGCATTTGAAGTTCTGATGACATTGTGATCACTAGACTTTAGATGACTCTCAACTTTTACCTTATTTATCATCCTTGTCTTATTTCCCAGTGATATTAGGAGTAAGTACAAAATAGCCTGTACTTTTACTGGGTAGTCCGCAAAACGTATCAGAAGAGAGTCCTGTATTACCTCCAGGAAGACGTACCCTTTCTTATCAATTCCATAATTGCCAGCCCAGTCAATATTAACTAATTGAATTTCCAATGATTAATGATCTATCTTTTTTATAGGCTTTCCTTATCTTCCTTTTCTTTCTAAATCTTGCCTAGGAGGTCTAGACCAATTTTCAGTGATTTTTAGGTTTTAATTTGCCTATCTTTCATCTTCATCTAAACTGTCCCTACTGAGGTGTCCAAACTACATGTGCCATTTATTTCTTTTGTCAAGTAAGGTTCTTCATACATATTGCCATATGTCTTTCTGTCCTGCTGTGCCTATGCCTTTTACTATATATATTTATCAACGGGATTCAACCTTTATGCTGTTTCTTGGGACATATTTAGAAAATGGATATTAGGAATAGGAGATATTTGTGTATCTAATTAACGTCCTACTTAGAGAGATCTGCTTTTGTAAGAAAGCCGTCAGCTCTGCCTACATATCATAAAAAATACTCTGAAAATATATGTATACCTGAAGAAATGAGATACTTCAATAAGTGTGGTTTTGCTGGATAGTCTCAGTCAAATAGAGGCATTTTGTTATTCAGTAAAAGCTGTAGATACTCACCTCATCTGAAAAATCCAACCCTAAATTGCTTAATATTAGGCAGTCCTATCTGAAAGTGGTCCTTTCAACAAGTCTATGCTACAGTTTCTTTGTGTGCATGGTGGGATTAAGAATGCTTTTCTACATCACCTGTAAAGTTACATTTATAATTCTTATAGAACGTTGAGGCTATTTTCTACATGATAGCAGCAGTATTTATTGAGCCAATGACTAATGCAAATAAAGTAGCTATTGTAACTGAGAACAATTACACTATCATCAGACATAGACTAAGCTGGAAAGATCTGACCCTTCTCTGTATGTTTCTGCTATTTAGTGCTGATTTTACCCTAATGGCACGAACCAAGATTAAGTCAAAGATAAAGATTTTTCACTATAAAAATCCCATTTCATTCAGAAGGCCAAAAGATAATGGAAAATAGAAATCAAGTCTGTGCTGCCGTACACACCGCAAGTACCCGAGGCCGTCAGCATTGTTAAGCACTGTAACTGCTGCTTTGGTGCAGCATCTGGGCTGCTTTCAGCAACGCATTGAAACAGACAAACCTGTGGAGCTGAAGCAAAGCAGAAACCTGAACTCCTGAGAGTATGGGCTTGCCTCTGATAGAGATCTTTTGAATGTCACTAAAAGATTTAGTGTTACTTACCGGAGCCGCTTACACAGCTTACACTGCACAATGATGCCTTGATTTGTTTAGTTGAAAGCTTTGATACTTCTGATATCTATCACCTTGGAAACAAAATGTGAATAGGTGGGTTTTCCCTTTAAAACCTGAGAAGTGTGGAATTTATAGCCTTGACGGCTGACGCACTGTTCATAGTCATTGACACGTGCAGTTCAGCAGCAAAATGCCGGAGCTTTCTTCTGCTGTCCTGGCCAGATGCCTCAGTCCTGATCTGGAAAGAAGTTGTAGATGAGGGCACACACTTCTCTCCACCCCTGCAACTTCTTCCTAAGTAGAGTATCTTGTAGTTTTTGTGGCATAGGGGTAAGACCCCTATTTCCTACTTAGGAACGTAAGCAGTCGATATGCAAGTTTAAGAGTTCCAGTATGACGACTGTCTTGTATTTGCTGTATATTAAATGAGCAAGATTTAAGTCTTCTAATGGTGGCGTATCATAATGTCATATATGGCTCTACTTTCACCATCAAATATGATGCTAATGGAAAAAACACCTGGTAATTTTGCACATCAAATTATATTATATTCAAACTGACAACTATAATTTAAGAAATACTTATCCTATACCCAGTGCCAAAAATGGAAACTAACTTTGTTTTCAAATCACTTTAAGCACAAATAATATTCAACAAGGAGATGTCTGCAAGGTTTGCTGCTTTATATCCTGTACAACAGGTGGCTGGAGAGATAAATACATGCATGGAGAAAGGGAAGGAGTCATCCCACATGATTTTTTTGTGCTGAGTGATCTGGACAGTCGGGACCAAAGGCCTGCTAAATCACCCAGGAAGCCTCACCTCAGAGTTTTTACTGGAGATTTTTCGCTTCTTCCTTCTGTTGATGTAGCAAGGAAAATAAGGCTCAGCCAGATTCCTCCTTTACCAGCCAAGGCACATTTTCAACCACTTCCAAAAAACAGTGAAACTTAAAACAGCCTTAAGGTTGAAACGGAGTGTTAGGCCAGCCTTCATAGAAATAGCAAGAGGACAAAAGAAGCACAAAGATCAATCTTTTGCATATAGATCACTGAGTTCTCATTTAAGTAACAGATCATGCCAGAATATTTAGGGCAAGGAAATATTTAGGGAAGGAAATATGAAGTCTTCAGTGTTTCAATAGTGCCATCAGTAGCATAGGAATATCTATTGAACATCCTGGGAACTGCCAGTAGCCTTTGCATACATACCTATCTCCTCTTTACCCGAAATTGGTGCGTAACAATAAGCGAGCTGCTTTTTGGCTAGAGTTTTTTTTTGATTGACATATAAAATCTTAACTCAGTTGACTTTTAGGAGCAATTGCCAAACAGCATAGAATAGCAATCAGGATCCCCTTGAGCATAAACACAGATCAAGATGGGCATAGGATGCACTCGGGAGCAAGGCACGCTCCAGCGCAGAGCACTTGTTGCCGGGTGTGATCATTTTTTACTGATAGATATGCGAGGTACTCTTTTAAGAACAGAAAAGGTGATCAGTGCTCTTATAATCCAGCTGCCTTAAAGTAAAACAACAAAGAAATTGAGCGGACTAGACGCACATCAAAATTTTGGAGGTGATTTGAAAACGTATTCAGTTCCTTTAGCGAAACAATCTGAGTTATATGTGAAAAATCACTCACGAATCTTACACATATATTAAGTATGTGCTTAAATACCCAGACTAACAGCTCCTTTCTTCCCATGCTCAACCACTTTCCCCCTCCTAAACCCCATCAGAACAATAAAATTAATGCAAAACTACTTGTTACTAAATGCTTATGTTTGCAGACAGCAATCCCCGCAGTTGTGGAGGCCTGGCAGCAACTTAATGAGGTCTGAGTATTCAATAACTGAGATAAAACTGACCCAGAGAAACAACGGAGCTGTCAGGCTGTCATTTCTAACAGGCAGCATCATGAAACCTATAACAGGAGGCAGTTAAGAATAAATGCACAATAATAATCTGGTTGGAAATTACATTCTAACAATCATTTTCCTTATTTAAGGATAGCCCCTCTTAACTCAGTGAATTCTTTATGTATTTATTTATTTGACATACGCAGCAAAGGCATCACTGTGTATGTATTTAGCATTTTTTTTGCAGGGAACAGCAATATTTAATTTTAAAGAAAAATTCTCCTGGAGAATAATTAAATCCATGCAAGTCAGGTATTATAGTAACAGTAGCTCTCATAGGGTTGAACAATATTTAAATATATACTGTTTGAATTCTGACCTAAGTGCTCTCAGTAGGAAGATGACAAAAAGTAAAAGTACATAATTGCTGAAAATTAAATCTATTGTTTGGATGTATTCTGGACACAAAAAACCCATGGATGGTCATTATAGAGAGGATGTGAAAATTGCTCTCCATCAGAAATTAATTTCTCTTGCAAAGTCTAAGTCGAGGGGGCGAACCTAAATTCCTCCTCTCCTGAAAAGGAAAATTTCTATGTATTTCCTCAGGTGTGCTGAGCATTCGGTAAATGTCCCAGCGGATCCCAAGGCACCAGCTCCCCTAACCCGCCTCTATATGCTCTAGGGTTTCTAACGCACCCAGCACCCAGTCTGCCGCAGGCCGTGGGAAAGCCTGGATGAGGGTTTCAGGGGACTCGCGCTCCAGAGGGTGGCACTGGGGCAGCCCCTGCACAAAGAGAATTTGGGAGTGGTGGCAGCAGATGTAGTTGATTGCTTCAGTGTAGTGGCAGTCATTTCAAACAGCCAGCATTTAACATTCAAGGGGCTTCTATACTCTCTTATTCAGCGTAGATTGGAAACAAAGAAAAACAAAGAGAAGCTGTTACAGCATTAATCTAATCATTTCTTGCTGTAAACAGATATTACTGATTCTGTTTTTTCACCACAGACCGTGAGTAACTCGCATCACTGACAATGGATAATAATGCCCTTCATCTCTGCTACAAACTAAGAAACCATCTTTGTACAGCCTAGTTCCTACAGCACAAATAAACCACGGGAACACAATATTTAATGTAGCAGAGCTGTGTATTTAGTTGAAAACGAATTCTGCTCGTGCATAACGTGGGAAGCACAGGCAGATGTTTTCAAAGCACGAGACAGTCTTCTGGTCCCACAGCTTTTACTGGAGTGAATGCAAAGACAGGCAGATCATCACCGAGCCCCGGAACTGTGAGTCTGTGTCAGCGCTCACAGGCCTCACATCCTTCCAGTTCAAACAACAGAAATACCCTGGCTGATTACCCTGCTGCTCTGGGCTCCCGTTATATACGGCAATATGGAAAATAACGGATGAAAAACATTATCACTTACTAACATTATAACTAGGGATTCCTGTAGATTCTGCTTTTAACAGATGCGTGCAGTTTAAAATTGTTTTAATTTAAATGAACTCTCTGAAAATTAGTGGAGGAATATAATAAACCTGGTCAAAATTTGTTGGGTTTATTTATTTATTTTTACTATATTATGGTGCTTTCTTCCCGGATACTATACGAATGTCAGGTTTTTGTAAGTAGTTCCTTATGCCTGCAAATATCAGGGCTTAGACAACAGATGTGTGCTATCTTTTTAAATCTAAGAAGGATGTTCTTGCAGTTCGCACTTGGCTTAACGTGAAATACCATAAGCCAGTATGATCTTTACTTGTGCACAAAAGTACCCTTGAAATATGTGGTCTGTTCGGTTTCCATTGTTATTTCCATTATTGTTATGAAACACATCTGTTATGTGTAATGCTACGTTAAGTAGAAAAACAAAGTACACGGTATTTTCAAAATTGTGGTTTCTGTTGGTTTGGGGGGTTTATTTGGATTATTGGTTCAGGCACTGCATAGAATATAATTTACAGCCTGGCAAACAGGGACCAGTGTCGGAAAACTGTTCCTGCATCCCTGGAGTTGGAGAAGTCACAAAACAGCATTTGCCATTGCTGCCAACACTAGTCATTTGTTTTCGTTTAGCTGAATTTACTTTCCCCTTGAACAAAGTAACAGCTGCAACTGCATGGAGGTTTCTTTTCCCTTCCAGAACTTAAACGAGCTGAACTTTTAACTGTACTATGCACTGAAAAAAGGACAGTTACATCTTCCTTAGCCACTGCTGATTGGAATCTATACCTTTCTTCACAATGTAAAGGAAAAACTTAACTGGTATTTCCCTCTACATGATACGGGAACAATTTCAGTGTTCCTTTGCTCATCACGCTCTTACATGCGGTGACACCTTCATGTGCTTTAAAAAGCAGTAAGCTTGGGTTTCGGGTCATTGGGAAATGCCAAAATAGCTACTGAGAGTACTGAAAGTCCTTTCCTATACCCAGCAGCTTATGCAATTTTTAAATTAAGGCTATAAATATTTGACCATGAATATCTGTGGGTCTAATTTCACGTATCCTGTCCTGAAGTATTTAATCTTTGAGCATGTCACAAATTAAGAAGCTCAGAAAAATAAGAAAAAAATTATTCTCAAAAATTTAACTTTCAGGAAGAAGAGAAATAAGGACCTTTGTTTTCTCTTTCTCTTTTTACCAGAAGCTTTAAAAATATAAGCCACTTAGATTCACATCCTTCCTCTGTGTGAGATGACCCACCGTAGTGCCGTACACTGGACTGAATCATTCCCATATGGACTGATAGATGGAACTTGGTATGAACTGCTTAAATAGTAATTGTATCAGATACCAAAAATGAAAATAACGACAATCTGGAGGCTAGGACATTTGCCTGGTAGGTGGAATACAATGAGTAAAAGCTGCTGAAAGAAGATCTGAAACACAGTCCTCTATTTCATGGAATACTCTAACCTATGAGATATTGAGGGAAATGAGGATAAATTACTATTCTCATTCTACAGCAGTTTTGTGAATGTAGTCCTTCATTTCCTTGGCTTTTTCAATATTTCAAAATACTGTTTCAGCCTTGCAGTCTCATTTCAGCTGTTCTGAAGGTGTATTTCTGAGGAACAAATAGTGTAAAAGAAAAACATCATTCAGCTCAGCTTCTAAGTGATCTGATTGCCTCGTATCATCCCATTGTCTGGTCAGCATCTAAAACAAGTTTCCACAGTTATAAAGCATCTACAGTTGAAGGTGCATACTAAAAGGTTAGGAACTGTACTCCTTACAGTTAACTTTAGAGCTGATGATAGAGTTTTTGACATTTTTAGAAGACAGGATAATATGATTTCAGTGAAAAAACCTACAACTTGTCATGCTGATCAAAGCATTCCATTTTCAAAATACTTGCAAAAAAACTAACAACATGGAGATCTCCTAATTCATTTTAGGAATTTAAAAACTCCCTGAAACTGAAAAAATATCCTGAAATGTTGTGAAAATGGCATTCTGCCATTAATTAAATTAATAAAACCAGACACCCCCCACCCATCCCCCACCCCGCCCTTTTTCAAAATAACAAGGCTGCATAAAAAGAATATATGTTCACTTTTCTGTCACTCTCATAATCCAACTATTTATCATGGAAATTTATTTCAATTTTAACCTAGCTAAAGCTAAATCTATACTACCAATAATTAGAAAGCTAGTGAAATCCTTAATTTTAAGCCAGAATATGTGGATGATGTTCTTGTACAGATGCTAGGAGCATCAGAATTTCCATCAGTTTTTCCACCTCTCTCATTTTTCATCTGTGTCCATGATCACTTTCTTCTGGCCTTTATTAACTTTATTAATTTTTTCAGGTTTTCTTCCTTTCAGGTTTTTCTTCCAGGTCTCTGCTATATTTTGTGTTAAATTCTTCCTTAAATGAAATAGGAATTAAGTCTTAGCTCCGGGAATCCTAAATGTTCATGCCTGGAACTCACAAATATGTTTGAGACAATAGAAAATGTTCTAGTTTGTTTTTGGTTTTCCTTTCTGTTGAACAATATTGGTAATCCAGCATGAAAAATCATGTCATTTAAGATTTCCACAGCAACAGATGATACAGTTTCAGGGAAGAATACAGGTACTTTTAAGGTCTGTAGCTATTTCCTCCTTACTTACTGACTTTGTTAAGTTCCACTTACCACTCTGAGCCTGTGATCTTGCGGAAGTATAGCGGAAAGAGTTAAAAATATATCGAGATCTTTTCTTCTGCTGTAATCTTAATACAATAGGAAGCATTAATATTCCTTTAAAGGCCTTTTACCTTGTTTTGACAAAATCATTCTTGGAGCACTATAGTCAATTCTATTTAAAAATATCTTATTGCTGGAAAGGTAAGAAAAAAGTAATTGCATTGATCTTGGTACTGGAAATATGAGCGATTTATGAATGACAGCCTGAGAAATCCTAATCAATATAAGAAGAGAGCTTTAAAGATCATTTAATTGAAGTAGAGTAAGTAGAATCTTACACAGTTTAAATAATGTCAACAGAAAAGTTACTGTTTTCAGCTCAGTACACATGATAAGACTTTGAGAGTCATAAGCACCTAATACCATCTCAGGAATTTAGTAGTGGGTAAAGATTAAAGCTTACTGTCTCCACAGGGTGCTGAGCTCTTGATTCATGTTTTTTATAACATCAAGTCTGGATTATTGTAATACCCTGTTTGTAGGCCTCTTTGATACAGTGGTTTGCTGTTCACAAGCTTCAACATGCACAGATTATAACAACTCGGATTGTCAGCAGAATTGAACTGTATCAACATCCTACCAGACTCGATTGCCTTTTTGTCAGATTTAAAATGATTTTTTAAACGTGCATTTTACCTACTTTTTCTTTGGAGCATTCAATGACTTTTTTTCAACCTTCCTTTTTTTTAGACTAACTTAATGATTTCTCATTTTCTCTGCTCGCTGCATGTTATGGTGACGAGTGCACTATTGGATATAGGCTCTGAAAGCAGATGTGTCTTCAACATAACATGGAATATGGTGAGACACAGCACTCAGACTGGGATAAATATTATAAACTCTCCAGAACAGATTTCTTAACACATGTTTTGCTTGTTCTCTTGTTCCATGCCTCAGAGTGCGTCTGGCTGTGGAGAAGTAACACTGAAAACTTGAGGAGTATGAGACAATTTAGTCTATTCAAATACACTTTTAAAATTTGAAAGGTATCACTGGAGAATAGTAGGTAAAACTTTATGAATCTATACAAATGAGCTATTCCAGCTATGTATTCTAATGCATTAAGGCAGTAAGTTAATGAGTTCACTGTACCATCCACAATTTCTGAAAAGTCATAGAAATGGGAACAGGTAATAAGTGACTGGAGAAAAATATTATCAGTTGATAATGGTGATACCTTAAAGAAAAAAGAAGCGGGTAATATTTTTGTCATTCACTGTATCTATTCCCATCATGAAAAAAATATTTAAACTAGAAAAAAAAATATATTCAGGCTAAATTTCAAGAGAATTCAGCACCCCAAAGATGACTGTAAATTTCAGTACAAAGTCTTCCAGATAAATAAATAAAAGTTACCTGAACATGCAGGCAATATCAAATCAACATGTACCGCAACTCCAGCTCTGAAAAGAAACGTACGTAACAGGAATGTGAACAAGAAGAGAGTGAAATTTAATATGAAAAATTTAGTGTATCAAACAATTAATTACAGTATTTCAGTGAGTTGAAGGGTTTCAAAATCCATATGTAGGAAACTACTGTGTAAGTGGTTTTGTTCTCTGCTAGGTAAGTAAAATAAATATGTATGTAAGTTAGAAAAACTGTAATGTCACAGAATTTAATGTCAATTATATGCAAGTATCTGAAGGTATAAACAACACTTGTGCGCATAAATTATTCAGTTTGGGCTAGGGGAATGCAATTACATTTTCGCTGAAAATGGAGGAAAAGGAGTTATTGTAAGCATTACTAATGTCTCACAGAATGACAGCATCCCTGTCTACTGCAATGGGCAAAACACTAGAAACTACAAGAACAAGAAGCTTGTACTATCATAAGAATTAGTTGTAAATTAATGTATAATCCCATCTCTAGCATCCAAGATTCTGTTATGGCTCTGAATTTTCCCATTCTTGAAAAAGGACTTCTCTCTCAATAGCCATCTGAAAGGATATTCATTCTAGATGTATGCGGTGTTGCAGATAATATAATCTTCTTGATCAGAGATTTTTCTAATATATATAGTAGAACTGGAAAAATATATACAAATCCTTCAGAAAAATGAAACTTAGAACATTTAAATACCTACAGTTAACCATCATCATCATTTGTGGAGCTCTTTTCCTTTACACAGAACTTTTTCAACTATGATGCCAAAAATTACCTTGAGGCAAAGGCATCTTAGACAAAGTTCTCATCAGCCACTCTGCTTTTTCGCCATGGGAAATTTTTCAGAATGACTCTTTATTATCTGTTTTTAGAATGTATGATACCGGCTCAGGTGTGACTGCCTTTATGGGGAAGAGAAGGCATTGCACTTCTGATTTTTCCTTGCTCTTGATTAAAATGTAGGCATATTTTCAAGACTGTATGTACTATGAAGACCATGAGATCTATAATAAGTAGCATGACCATTCACATTTGTGAAGCCCTAGTATAATGAATCTGTATAAACCTGGAAATCATGTAGAACTATGTATGGAATATGAAATAATTTGCCTTTTAATTTTATTGCAAGTTTTCCGAAAAATACCTGCCTGCAAAAAATACATGGGCAAAAAAATATGGGGGGGGATTTTGGTTTTGTCAGAAATTTGCCCTTCTCATAGTAATCAACTCAAACCCCCTTGAATCTTAAGCCGAGTTTTTCAAACAGCTTGCTTAAGTTTCATTCTAAACCAAAACCAAACATAACAAAGCCATGATTATACAATTAAGGTCCCCCCAGAAAAAAAGAAAACTATTTAGTTTTGCATTGCAGTGTAAGGGTTGTGGACCAAGAGAAGTCATCACATGCAAGAGAGTTGATTCAATTCTAGATTTGTATGTGGATTTACCCGATTGTCTCACAGCTTCAGGTTTTATTGGAGAGAGTTCACAAGGCTGGTCTCAACAAGAAATCCCTGACTGTAATTTATACATAAACACAACCTCCTAAGGAAAAAAAAACAACCAACCACCACACTATCAGTTTGTAAATACTTTCTGCTAGTTACTCAGAGACAGTATTCTTAGGGAATCTAATCTGTTTTCAGAAAATTGCAGCAAACGTTAGAAAATTACTTACAGAATCCAGTTATATTTATATAAGCTGATAATATATAAGTATCTACAAATTTCAACTCTTTCACAAACCAAGTAACAAACTGTAGATAAACATTATAAACCAATGATAGCACAGTGACAGCATCATTGGGTGACCAGGAAAGTCTCTACCTGAGGCTGACATCTAAGGAAATGACCCTCAGTCATCTGGGCATACATTAATTGAGTAATGTACAGGCAAAATATTACAACTTTCAAATTTTCTTTAACTTTACCCAGTCAAGAATCTGTTTATCCACATTTAGAAAGCTAAAGAGAAAAAGAAACAGGGAAAGAAAGAAAAAAATAGCAAAAAAGAATAAGGAGAATAAAACAGGGATATAAAAAAGATTGGAAAAGGAATTCTCACTGAGCAACCCTGCATACTTACTCATTTAGAGTAATGTTTATCATTATTATTGGTAATGTCATAATAATATGTCATTGCTGGGCCGCTCTCCACCATCTTTGAAAGGTCCTGGAGAACAGGCGAGGTGCCTGAAGATTGGAGGAAAGCCAATGTCACTCCAGTCTTCAAAAAGGGCAAGAAGGAGGACCCAGGGAACTACAGGCCGGTCAGCCTCACCTCCATCCCTGGAAAGATGATGGAACAGCTCGTTCTGGGCGTCATCTCAAAGCATATGGAGGAAAAGAAGGCCATCAGAAGTACTCAGCATGGATTCACCAAGGGGAAATCATGCCTGACTAATCTGATCGCCTTCTATGATGGTGTGACTNTAGGTCTCTTTAGCCTGGAAAAGAGGCGTCTGAGGGGGGACCTAATTAACACTTATAAATACTTGAAGGGTGGGTGTCAGGAGGATGGGGCCAGGCTCTTTTCAGTAGTGCCCAGTGATAGGACAAGGGGTAACGGGCACAAACTTGAGCATAGGAAGTTCCACCTAAACATGAGGAGGAACTTCTTTACCTTGAGGGTGGCAGAGCACTGGAACAAGCTGCCCAGGGAGGTGGTGGAGTCTCCGTCTCTGGAGACATTCAAAACCTGCCTGGACGCGTTCCTGTGTAACCTGCTCTAGGGTGGCCCTGCTCTGGCAGGGGGGTTGGACTAGATGATCTACTAAGGTCCCTTCCAACCCTAGGATTCTATGATTCTATGATTCTATGATTCTATGATTCTAATCACTGGAATTTAGTATTCTATTGTTTATCACTGAGTGCTGACTCACTAGGCCGACAGAAATCAATGGGGTCTCCAAGCTTGGTGCAGCAAGGCACTGAAATCAATGGCAATGGTGTCTTTAGCTTTAGCTGTAAGAACTTTACCTAATATATCATGGCTGTAAAAATTCACTGAGGCCCTCATGCCAGTGGAATAGAAAGGTCTGTAATTTGGTAGGTAATATTAAATAGAAACAGTACGTTAAAATGTCATTATTTTGTTGTTACCTCACTGTCATTTTCTGCTCGTCTCCTCTTGCTCTGTGTTCTCCACCTACTCATGGTGCCATCATAAAGCGAGACCGAGTTCTCCGGGACAACCTCTGCTTTCTTATTATCTATTTGGAAAAGCCTTCATAGGCTTGGAACCTTTGCTTTGATTTGGGCTCATGGGGAAAATACAAATAAGATGACTGTAAGTATCAAATTACCATGGGCTTTACTACTTCGCAATCTCTAATCGATGTTCTATAGTGTGCTGTTACAAAAGCAAACCTTTTAAAGTTTTCACAAAGATATAAATAAACATAGTATTTTAATTCACTACAGGCTATCAAATACAGTCTTAAAATCTAATTTTCTGCTAACCAATTACATAGCATCAGTAATTTAGATTCAACTCCTTTTATTTTCTTCTCTTACGGTGTTTGCAATGGTCTGAGAGGCCATTCTATCTCCTTTATGATCAGACATATTTTTCTTCCTGGCAATCCCCATGTAGAAATACCTTACTACCTTATTTTTTTTAATAAGAGTTCTTATTTTTTGTCCAGATATGCTCATTTGTCTTTAGCCTTTAAGTCTTTCTTTTCCCTAAACTATGGTAAATGTTCTCCTAATCTAAGTAAGTGCTTCAGTCTGCTTCAGACCTGTATAATATTTGCTGAATATTCAGATCCCAAGGAGTCTTTGCATATGCACCGTCTTGTGTGGCAACTATCATCTTAATACTTTTGTAGCCTTTTAACTCTCCTCGCTACAAAGGCAAAAGGTAAATATAACTCTGAAAAAGTTGTGCTGATGGAAGACCATGGGAGAGCACAGAATAACAAGATAAATTTTTCTTTTCCTAAATCCCAGACACATTATAATGGTATCTTTTTTTTTTTTTACTCAATACTAGGGAAAAGATTCCGTCTTGGAATTATTAGCATTTAGTGTAAATGAGAAGGGGCTTTGCCCAGGGTGCTGTGGATGGCATGCCACTCTCATGGTAAACTAAACCCTCTGGTGCCATCAGCCCAAAGCCACCAAAGGAGTGGCCGAGCTTCAGCCCATTGGTTGAGGTTGGCGTGACAGAAGTTCCATGCCATACAGGGATTCCCCAGGAAGGATGGTGGTTCTATCTGTCTGGCCTGGCTATATAGAAATAAGCATGAATCTTTCTTATCCCCCATTCCCCACCACCATTTCAGTGAGGCCATTGTGCCAACCCAACTCATTAGAGGTGCGAGGATATGGCACGGCATTATGTCACGTAGTTCCAAATACACAGCCTTTTTTAGTATGGTTGCTTGGCTGCTTTTTTTGTCTTACCAACTTTCACATTTTTTGTGGTTTTATTCTGATCCTAGTTCCTATGTGGATAAAGCACATTCACAGAAAAACGCTTTGTAGGAATTCCTTCATGGGCGTTTCCTTTCCAGGTTAGTCTCTCCTTTAAAACACTAATTCAGTATGATAATCTCAGATTTACATTAGCTTAACTGTACAAATTTTTTTTTTTTTTTAGTCAGTACACGTGGTGACTGTGCCCTGACTATAGACAAGCAGTTCTCCATATTGATTTTCTTGGGCAATCCCTTTTCTCTACCTCTCAGTACTTGCTTTTATAAAAATACAGAATTCCTCAGAAGTTTTTTGTTCTTTCTCCTTATTTTGACAGCTCAACTGTTTTTCTTTGCCACAGCACTGAATATATTTCAAAATGGTTTTCATTGATGTGTCTCTGCTGGATCTGCTGCTTAGACAAACTCAGGTTATTTATTACCTTCCTGCATTGAACTGGACAAGACTCTGAGTTACAATGTGCTATTAAAAATGATGCATAAGAAGTGTTTTTCAACCAAAGTTTTCAAACATCTGTCTAAGCATTGATCAGCCGATACAAAAATTGACTTAAGCAAAGAAACAAACATCCCTCCCTCCCTTAAGAGTGATGAGACTTCTATTTAAGTCATTTATAAACTAGGTATTTCACAGGATCATTCAGGATTTTTTTTTGTTTGTTTGTTTCACATAACACGATACTAAAACTTTTTAAGGGGAAAAAGAAAAAAAGAGAAGAGAGAACCCTGCCTGCCTGCCTTCTCCTTCTTGACATGCTTCAAAAGGTACACGCTCACTTTTTAAAGAAAACAGTCGGCTCAGTACCCAAAATCCCAATTAAAGGAAGGCATCTCCAGGAAGCATTGTATAAGATGCCTAAATCCCAGAGAGAGGCAGACACATCCCTGTCCTCACGATTTGCTACTGGCTGGTCACACTGCTTTTTAGCTGGTTTTGTGTCTGGTGTGGATCTGTTAGACACTGATCTTTCTCGCACTGCGTAAAGAGTCAGCGTGAGAGAGTCTACATACGGAGCAAATGCCTAAACAAGGGACGTGATGACACTGCACACTCTTGCACTGAGGACCCTTTGGGGTTCTAGGTATTCAGTACTCATTCAGTATTACTCTATCCAACTGAGTTTGGGATTTACTGTTTGACAGCCCAGATAATTTACTAAGTGTCTCTCTGGCTCTGAAGCCAGCGCTCTGCTTTTGTATCATTTCAGCTGCCAGCACTTTAAGTGATGTAAATATTAACATGAAGTGCTACAGTAGAGGAAAGCCAGAAAGAAAACAGATTCTTCAGGCTTCTGGTAATTTTTTTGCACTTATGAGGAAGATTGAAATGTCAAGTCCTAGACGGGAGCAAAGTCTGCCACTCACAATCCATTGCTTACTCAGCCAGCAAACCCAGAGAGCTGAACAGCTAAGTGATCGGACAGAAGTAAAGCTATCTGGCTCTTTATAGGAGATACTCTGGCATATTTTCTTTACAGCGTATTTTTTTTTCCTTGGTTCAAATAGTCACTCTTTTACATGAACAGTAGTATTCAGCCTGAAAGCCTGGAAATAGACACTTTCTCAAAAACAAACCCTCCTTGATCTCTCAAACCATCCCCCATCTCTCCTAAAATCTCTGTGTTCATGAAATTGAGCTCCTTATTATTGCCTTTTAAGTTCCACTTGATAATTTCCCTTTACGAGTAAAAGGTAGAAATTTTTTCCGAAGTGCTTTTACTTTTGCAGAACTCAGGTTCATTTCTCCTACTAAGTTCAAAAAGAACAGAAACAGATGGAATCCAAGGTAATTTTCCTTTTAGGCCTAGAATGCCAGGTCTGTAAAACTGGACCAACCATAAATTATTTCATATTTTACAGTGAAAGGAGTTATATCCTGCAGATATATATATCTGACGAACAGCAGTAAAACAATTAATAGTCTTGACAGCACATGAAATAAAGAAAACCAGAAAACAAAATTAAATAAGTCATAAAATATTAAGATGATTTACTTCAATTACAACATTCAACAAATTTACCAGCCACCTACAGGGAAGATAAATCAAACCATAAGTGACTTACCTTTAAAGTGGGCAGAAACTTACTCCTACCCTGGAACTTCTCCTTAGATACTATCATTGTCCTGTGGGGTCAGGCTTAGGAATGAAACACATTGTTGTATGATAAGGTGGTAAACATTTCAGTGCTAAAGAATACATTTAAAAAACATTTGAAAGAGCATTCTGATACAGACCTTTGATTTAGTTTGGTATTTGCTCTATAGGAAACCCAAATGCTTTTGCTGTAACACACAACACTCTTTACAGAGAAGGACCCCAAACCGTAATGCATTAAGGACATTTTTTCTCTTACATTTTGTTTCCAGAAATCACACCTGAAGCACACCATCAAAATTATGTGATATTGATGTTACTCAAGGAACAGATAACAAAACACCCTAATGTCAAAAGTCATTTCATTTTTCCATCAAGAAGAATGAGGCCATCTCTAAACATATTAAAATATTATTCACTTTGACAATAAAACTAGTTCCAAGACATGAACTATTGCTATATTAGAGAAGGGAAGCAATCAGTATTTTTCATCTTCTAAGAATCTGTATAATACAAAATATCCATCATGTCTAATGGAATCGGTAAGTACCTGGAAGGCAAATGTCTTTTCTTATTTCCAGTGTGAAATCTGGTTTGAAACAAGCACTTACTGTTAACTCACATCTCTAATATCCAGAAAAGTTTGACCAATAATGAATGAATATTATCCGCCCTTTTTTTTGAGATGAGATAAATTATTCATTACTATTCCATGGTGCATTGTTGTACTATTAGAGTCCTAAAGGAATGTGTACGTTGCTGCACTTAATACTCAACAGTACTACAAATAGCAAGATTTCCAAAGATTTTAACCTAAAGTGGTTAGTATTTCAAAGTTGTTAACTGTTATTTTATTGCTATTATATTTTTTCTTCTAATCTAGTAGAGTTACTACAGCCTGTTACACTAACAGCAACATTTGTGCGACAAACACTAGCAACACTCTCTGTAAATATACACATAAATGTGCTTCATGTCAGATATCAAATCAAGCAATATGGGTGTTAAGAATACAATTTCACACATTTCATTATGCAATTTGACTGAGTGATAATCATCCCTCATGGATTTAATGAAACCATATACTACAAAAAAGAAATGCACGGCAATATTGAGTAAACTTTTAAAATTGCTTCCGTATGTACAGATCAAGAACTGAAGCACCGAAGCTGTGACACGCCGGTCCTTTCCTTGTCAATATTTAAGTTGCTGCTGCTCTGTATCAGCTGTAGGAGCTCAGTGATCTTCACAGAGACCATTACAGTTTCGTGGTTGGTATAGTGTATCTAATCCCTCTAACTTTATCCATCAAGCAGCTGGATTATTGTGGTGGAATCTCCCTTTTCTTAGGAAAGACAGAATTCTCTCTGAAGTAGGGACAGTTATTTACTTTTTACTTATTTAAGACTCAGTCAGAACAGCCGCTCCCTCTTGTTTACTTTCTTCTCCACTGAGGAGCAACCTATGGATCCATTCAGTTCACCCTTCCTTTGTTCCTAAAAAAACCACTGCTGTGCCACATATCTAGTGGAGGCGAGTTGCATATTTAAGGCACAAGCAAGTCTGCGTGAGCTTTTTGTATTATATTGTTTTCAGAAGGAGTGAAACGCAACTCAAGGCCTTAGTTCTCACACAGTGTACTTCTCTAGCCCTGCATAGGACGGGCAAAAATACTATCCTCATTTAATTTGCATGAATCATTACCATTTCAGTTTACTGTTGGTTTTGCTAGCAATACTAATTACTTAAGGCAATGTGACTGTGCAAAACATAATTGTAAGCAGGTTATGGTTTACATGTTTAATGGGGTTTAGAATATGGAATGTATCCAGACTAGTTAATTGGAGGCTTTCTTGTGATGCCAGAGATATACCATAGAAGGCACAGCACACGCACAGCTTCAGACTGGTCCATCAGAGAGACTTGGTTCAAGGTTTCTTGCTTCCACATTGCATTATCTTCAGTCCACGTTCCTGTCACCGTTACTAAAGCAGCCAACTCACTGCCATAAGAAATAAATTTTACAAGAGCTAAGCATCTACTGCTTCCTGATGATCACAAGGGCATTTTACTAATTCAGCCAAATCTTGAAACAGCTTCCTTTAATCACCAACCTGAGCTGTATTTGAAAGGACAGAAGTAGATGAGTGTTTCAACATCTTAGTCAAAGCCCCTGAGCTATCTAGCCATTTTTTAGTCAGGCTTTTAAAGGCTATGTAATGTTATTATTTTTGAAAACATGGATTTAAAGAAACCATTTTTATGGTGTATTGAATCATAATGTTCTTTAATTTAAAATTGCTACGTTCTTTGTTTGATGCATATCATTTTGCAAATATACTCTGGCTAATGTGACTTTACAAAGTGCAAAATTAATTATCAGTTTTCTTATTTAAGGACCAGTAGCTAATGTCTCTTTTCTGTGTGAAAATACAAGCACAAAAGCACAGCATTCAGACTGAACTCTTAGTTACTATGGTGATATCATGAAGCATGGTAGCAAATGTTATTTTAAAGCATTCTTCTATTTCCTATTCAAATGGTTAGTACAAAGTATTCTCCAGTATATTTAGTTAATAGCAGATCAATGTCTTTGTTCCTCTCCTGCCAGGCAAACTATAGACAAAGAGGAGTCATACTGCTTAAAAATATTGCTATGGGAGACTGGATTAAAATAATCAATATGGTTTTTAACACATGCTTTTCATTTTAAACAAAACTCTAAAATTCCAATTCTTGGATCGTCTCCTGCCAGTAATTGTATTGGATTACATTATAACTATTATTTCCCATAGCAACTAACGGTAGGAACATAGGAATTACTACACTAAATCAGATGTGTGGTCCATCTTGCCTGACATCCTGTTTTTCAGACCCTGATCATACATGCCCTACCAAAATGCACAAGAAATCTCAGATATCACTAGGAAAAGGTCAGTGAGGCGGCCGCTGTGTCTTTCACGCCACATGGGGCTAGCAAAAAGACTAAGTACAATTTCAATGCCAGAACTGTGTTGGGCACCACGGGGCTGTCGGACTAGCTGTTAACTCTGAGTTATATTAATTTTAGAGATTTCAATTCCCAGGTGGAATCTAGTGTTTAAATGACATAAATTCTGCTGGAGTTGTAACTTAAACAGTAAACATTACAATGAAGGCCTTCCTTACTTGTAAATTCAGTTTAACTTCTCTGAAACAATATACCTCATATCTCAGGACAGGATCAGGTAGTCCTTGTCCTTTCAAATTCATCCAAGTAAAGTAAAATTGTTGCTATATTTGTGTGCATCATGACAAATGTGGCACTGCAGCTTTGCACTACTTTTCATAAATGGAACATATTGGCCAGAGTTACATTAATTTTGCATTTTTGCAAAATGACATGCCAGCGTTTAAATATCTGTTGTTTTACTTGTGAAGAAGATCAGCCACAGGGAAAGACAGATAGTCTGGAACAAACCCAACACATTTCAGTGTCTCATTCTGCAGGATTTTTTTCTTAGACTCCTATTTACATTTCCTTAACTCTTTCTGCTTTAGTCTGTAGTATCTGGGGAAGTGCCTTGTCTCATTATTAAAGTGGCTTTGACTTAAGAAAATTTCAAAGATATTACTGTCAATGACTTATCATTTACTTTCCAGGATAATTCCTTACATACAATACTAGCCTTAATTATCCTTTTTTAAAATAATTTAAGAAATCTACACTCCATCACCTTCCTCAAACCCTTCAGGATCTCATCAGAGAATTCCAAATCTATATTTGAAAATATGGTGTGTATATATTCAAGTCACTCCAAAAGTCAAGTTTGTTGATGATTCATCTCAGTTCAAATGACCAACCGCAGACAAACAGCTAAAGCATCTCTCTTTGGCAAATCACTTAACTGATTACAGGACATACCTGAGAAGAATTTTCTCCCCCAGCTTTTGCCTTGAGGACAGGAAGAAAGGCTTCGTGCTGTTCAGTGAGGAAATTTAATTTTTCTTTTTAAATTAATATAATGGGTAGATCTAACTGTCATGACAATACTGGTTAGAGTGAAAGCTTGAACAAGTCCATAGCATCTAAACTTCCAATTAAAAAAAAAAGAAAAAAAGCAAAAATATTATGATTGATAACTTTTTGTGGTCTACAAAAAAAGGTAATTATGCTACTGCATTTCACACATCACTACAGAGATCAAGGAAAGAGTGCCTTCCTTTGCTTGGATTTATATGTCTATGGCCATAGATCCGACCCATACATTAGTACATGTTGCCAGGATTTTCACATCTTGTCAGTCATCAGGTATTGGCTCTGTCAGAACAAGCCACACAATTTTAACAATGAATGATATGATCCAGTACAGAAAATTCCATTTCCTCATTCTCTTCAGAAAAATTATTATACACACCTTTTTGTTCAGCTACATAGCTCTTTCTTTTACTGTAAGTTGACACTCTACTCAAGCTGATACAGTCTATAAAAGGAGACATAGTCCTCATCTGGAGAGGTTCTCTGTGGAACAAAATAGAAAGCTATTAAAACTTCAGAAAAGTTATGATTTTTTTCCATTTATATACATATATATACACACACGTAGGTGAACTAAGAATATGAAGCCAATTTCATTTAAATGTTTGTTATATATACTATGCCAGGAGACATTATGGGAGAAAGACATGAGGCTAAAATGAAACTGAGTGAAGTGTCACAAATGTCAAAAATATGAGAACATTCTTTTACTAGAGATTATGAGCATCTTGCTATAAAGAAACTGAATTAGTGTTCTAAGCTCTACCTGATATATGCTTACCTCCTGTGGTTCTCCCATAAATATAGCCATGAAATTTTAATAAAGGAGGTTGATTTGCCTTTATAGAAAGAACCACAAAAAAGAGTTATCTTTTGTTTGAATAGATTTATCCTATATTATATCAAGCAGGATGGTATTTATTACTGTTATGTGATGAATAGAACTTCAGAAGTGAGTTGTCACTGGGCGTGAGGGTTTAAGTGATGGTTCAAAGAATAAAAAAAAAAAAGGTCTTCTGCTGGGATGCGACCATGTATTATTTTTAATGGGCCTCACAAACGCAGGAGATCAGCCCTCATGAGGAAAGGTTGAAACATTCCACCAGCCATGCAATTTAAATTCTAAACATTCACCAGAGGACATAAAGGTCAGATATGTACCAGTATCTCTAGACACATAGATATGTTATCTCCTTCTCTGAAGGAAAAGAATTATTAGAGAGAGATGGTAGATGAAAATCAGAAATTAGATGCAGGCAATTCTGCTAGAAACAGCATCAGGTGAAATCTCACCCATGGGATGAAACATCCTCCCAAACTCAAGTTCTTAAAGATCTGCGGATCAAAGGAGAATACTCAAAATAAGCCCCAAAGCATGACTATTCTTGTGGAGCATCCTTTTATTCTTACAATACCAATTATGTGAACTGTTAGGCTCACCTGAATATTTTTGGATAACATAAATAATAGGAGTATGAGTAATAGCAAGTCAATAGCCAGGAAGTAAAGATGCTGAAAGTTCATCAGAAAGACTGACTCTGACTGTGGAGGCCTGAATAATTGGGATTCCGCTATCATTTTCCTTTTCAAAAATATCCAGAATGCTATCTTACTTTGGAATAATGAAAAACAAATGAAAGCTACACAGTTAATTTGATTTATTTCAGCCTCCCTCCAAAGCTTTGTTTCTCCAATCTGTTCAGTTCCTGCTATTGGTTAGAGTTGATCTCCCTCCTAAATGAACCTCTTTGGAGGGCTACATCTATTTATAAATAGAAAACAAATCAAGCAGGCAGGCAGAGCAGTGTCTCTGTGATTGCTGAGCTGTGACAAAGTTTTTTATCTAGGAAAGAGAAAAGAACTCCAATAAACTCTTTTTAAAAATACCCGGAGTTCTTAATGCAATCGCTAAATTCGGAGGTGT
This sequence comes from Rhinoptilus africanus, assembly GCA_013400135.1. Taxonomy (NCBI): domain Eukaryota; kingdom Metazoa; phylum Chordata; class Aves; order Charadriiformes; family Glareolidae; genus Rhinoptilus; species Rhinoptilus africanus. The sequence goes on from VXBO01004054.1 coordinate 165,534, forward strand.
ATGACCACTAACCCTGGCATAAATTGAGCTTGGCAATGCCTGGCAAATCCACAGGGGCAGAGCACTAACTGTGGAGAATAATACAGCACATAAGCAGCTATGTTTTATAACAAAACCATTTGCATAAATAAAAATAATCAGGATTCTGGTTCTCATTCAGATCCTGTTAGATTCAACTGTGTAGTTGGAAGACAGTAACTTTACATGTTGTTAGAAAGTCTGAAAATGTAAATGGTTTTAGGGGAGAAGGACTGGGGATATACAGAAAAGAAGGGAAAGAGATGAAACTATAGCTTTTATGTATTGCATGGCTCTAGAGCTTCAAGTCTTAAAATCCTAGCTTGTTTGAACTGGAAGACACGATAAAGTTGAAACCCGCTAAATTTTAGCAATTAGCACAAACAGAATTAGCACAAACACCCCATCATTGTGTCTGACTTAACCACAACAGCAGCAACAAAAAGCTCAGTAATTAGGGCACTCTTTAACATCCCTAACACAAATGGAAACTTTGTCTATATACACAGCTCTTGTTCTGATGTGGGTTTTTTTTTTTTTAAAAAAGCCACCTGTGACAAGATAGAAGAAGCAAGGAAAAAAGGCAACTAGAACAGACACTAGAGATACCATCCTGAACATAGAAACACAAGGGAATGTGACAGATGTACTTCACGTCAGCTTTCCTTAATGACTTTAAGACATTGTTGCCTTTGTCCTGGGCCCTATTAGTAGTTTTAGGTGCAGACAATAAAGACATCTAACAATACTAATAATTACAAGATGTAAACATACTGAGGAGAGAACTTAGTAAAGGACCTCATGTTAGAGACTGTTTTCAGGCTGAAAAGAGTGTTATCTTCAGGCACTCTTTCAAAAATATTGTGACCAATTCTTAAATATACCATCTTCTACATAAGTAATAATATCTTATAGTTGCTACATTCTCATTCCCACAAGATATTTTTTCAGCCCAAAATTATTCTCCATCAACATACTGTTTAGATTTTCTTCCCTTTGTCCTCCTTTTTTAATTCCCTTTCTATGTGTGCTTTAGCATCAACTAATTCGTTGCCCAGTTAAGTCAACTGTAGGTACCTAGAACCTCCTCATGAATATTCACAGACTTCAATAGAAAAGTTGCCCAAAAATCAAATTTGAATGAGAAAATAGGACGTCTGTCACTTAGACAAGTAACCCTAAAGAGGTGTTTTGTTGGAATAAACTAAAAGAGAAAAGTTAGCTGTGAAAAAGAGACTTGCCTGGAATTTCAGTCTAAACAGCAGGGAAAATAAGTACAAATATCTCTCAAAAATTGGTCTATATCGTTGTATTTTCTGAAGTCAATACTGTCATCCTGTCAGCAAAATACTCGTGCTGTATGTTGCTTATGCAAGATTCCTTGCAAAAACCATTGGGCTTTCAGATGGTTTTAGAAGGCCTAAGGGATGTTTAATAAATTTTAGTAAGAATTCTTACCTATTTGCAAGTGGCCTTGCTGTTGACAAGGCTTCTTCTACATGAAGAGGCCCTGTGAGAGGATTTCCATACAGCTAGGGCAGGCTGCACAGCACACTGCTCTACTGTAGCCATGGTATAACTGCAGGCAGAGCTCCTATTACAAACTATGTTCACTAATGTTAGAATACAAGGAGCCTATTCTTTACCATATAACTCAAAGGTTTCAGCCCCGATTTTTTTCATTTTATTAGCACTCCATTGCTTCACAGTAGCAATTTGAAATTAAGAAATAAATTAACCTTTACAGAAACAGGCTTTTCCTACACCCACGGAAATCTATGCAAACTCAGGCCAGTGGGACATCCACACCTTGCACATGCTCTGGAAGACTTCACAGAATTTCACAGATTATTTCCCACCTGACCAACAGGGCACTACTGGACTTCTCCTAAATTACAAATTCCATACTAAGGCCATAGCCCACCATTTTAACACACATGGACAACCTCAGGACTTCCCAAGCAGAAAGCATGCTGTCTGTTCTTCCTGCTGATGTGTCAGTAGTACCCAGGTACCGAGCTGCGCAGTTCTCTTCTTCATGCTGCACACCTCAGGGATTCTATGAAACAGCTACAGCGTGAGCATGCTTTGTAAAAACACGTGCATATGTCATAAGGCGTATGAAAAAGCTGGGGTTGAACAGCCTACTCCAATTTTGGTTTTGCTTAGTTTTAGAATACTTGCCGGCGTAATTACTAAAAAGAGTAGACATGGCATATCAAAGTCAATATCATTATTTTTAAATTGATTAAAACCTTTTAGTATTAGAGAAATTATGCTAATTTTCAGAGAGACAGACTTCTGAGCATTTGATCATACTTTGGACAGAAAATATTTTGTACTTTTAAATGCTCACTTTCCATTTCTCTTCTATAAAAAAAAAGTTCAAAGGAAATATTTGAGCTGTTCCTTCCTAATCTCTGTTAGTACATAAGTTCCTTGAACCTGAGCTATCGTATCTGGGTCTTACCCAGTGGAGCTTATAACTTGTTTGATCTGGAGCTATTTGGTTTTGTGCCTCCTGGACCAAGTCCCTCTGGACCCATCTGACCTTAAAAGAATTGCTGTTGACTCAGATATCCTTAATTCAGCTGTCAACTTTATCAGTAGCTTCATTGAAGCTAAAGTTAAATCACCCTTTACCTAAGCTAGATCGCTGGAATCCACACAGTCTAATTGAGGCATTAATAAAGCTAATAACAAATACAAGAATACATCAAACACATTAAAATCCTTATGTGTTGTAAGACAAATTTATACATGCATTTTAAAAACAACGAAGGGTGGGGGTTTTTCATACTTAGCTTCATTTTAAAGGCTCAATACAACTCAGATTTGACATTCAAAATAGTTATTCCTGAGTTATTTCATGGCAAAACTCTGACCATAGTGTACATGAGAAGATGTACTCTGTCACGTTCATAGCACTCATGAACAATTGCTTTAGTTCCATATAAGCAGAAACCAGGCGTGATTTGCTAGGGCATCAAGGATATTTGCTTCCCCACCCCCATTAGAACTAGCTAGTATAAAGTAAACCACCAAGTCATGTGGCACATTATATAGTTTGAACTTGCAACTCTCCCAAATGAGCTTGAATATGCAAAATTTTGTTCCAAAAAGAAAACTGTGCTGATAGGCTCATTTACAATTTCTGTAAAGGGTATAGAGATCAGCGGGATTTTCATTCTATCTATAAGATGTCCTGAAACAGGCTGTGAGGATTTAAACAGCAGACAATAACCAGGTACAGCATAAGAATCCCATCCAAACAACAGCCTGAGCAACAATCTTTCTTCTGCCAGTCATATTCAGTATGGTTTTTCCCATTAAAATAAATATAAAAAACCACCCATAAAATGTTTTTAGAAGTTATTTATATTATGTGCTTCACTAAGGCAGTAAATTGCCATTATATTGCAGAACTCATTAAGCACCATACATTTAAAATTTATCTGACCTTAATGTTGTACTTCTAAAGCAAAGATTATAGGTCATGCTTTCAGTAAATACCCATTTTCAGACTGACTTCTTCGATGATTGTCTAGCTGGAAGACTTAATATGGTGTTTAGTGGTGTAAACAGGTGGGAAACTGCAAAGTGATGGTATTATTTGAGAAGTTTACTGGAATAATATATACAAATCTATTCACACACTTAAAACGATGTTGCAAAATTTGAGAGACTAGAGTAACTAGCTACAAGAATGACTTAAAGACTGGAAAATCTGCCTTACAGAAAGAGATTTAAGAGGTTCAATCTATTTAGCTCATCAAAGTCAAGCTTAAGGGATCTATAAGTACAGACATGGAAAGAGGATATCTTACACCAGAGGGCTTTTCCACAGAGCAGGCTAAGATACGGCTATATGCCTTGACTGGAAGTTAAAGCTCAAGAAATGCAAATTAGAAATAAGGTATGTTTTAAACAGTAAGAATTATTAACCGGTGAGGAAACTTAATAAGGGATATTCTGGATTTTCTCACATTCGAAATGCTTAATGCTTAGATTTTCCCTTTTCTTTCTTAAAAGACATGACATGGCATGGCTTGGTGTTGAGCTGGAAGAGTATGAACCTATCTCCTTGTAGTTTCCTGCAGATAGCTCCAAGTGTTGCTCCCTCTCTGGACCAGACAGTGACAAAGCTTGTGTCTGGTTTGTTCAGTGCAGGCAGAGAAAGCTTTGGGCCATCTGCAAAATCCAACTATAGTCATATCCATTAAATGTCCCTGTGATGGTCCACCAGTAAGTTGACTCATTTTCTGATCAATAATAACAATTAAAAAGGTGCTTTCTTGGTGAATTCATCTGACATACTGGATGCAAGGAATCTCCAGAACAAGCCTCCAGAAAAGAACTTTCTCAGTGTCAATTATTGCTACACTCATAATCTTGTTATGAGAAAAAGGGAAAACAGCGTGCATGTGGGGTGAAGAAATTATCAGCCCATTTAATGATTTAACAGGCTAAAATGCCAAGTTATATAATAAATTTAAGAACGCTGTATTGATAATACAGTTTTAATGCAAAACATTTCTAGTGTTGTCCTCTAGTGCTCCTCTAGGTACTAATGTTGGTAGTTTCAGACTTCCTCAAAAAGAGCGGGGGAAGGTGACAAAGCATCCAGAGGTCTTTTTTGTGGGGAAGATTCTAATATCTCTGCTGGGGGAGGTCATCCTTCTAAGTGTTGGGGTCACTCAGGGTTATTTGTATGTATTTTCCTTATCACTGACTGCTTCCTTTTTAACAGTGCTCTGTTAAAGCCTGAAAGCTGCAGATTTCTTCCCAGCCCAGTGAATACAAGGACTGTTGCTTGCTATGAAGGGACAACCAAGGGGTGCCAGGCCACCCCAGAGCCAGTGACAGCATATGAGGCAACCAATGGGCACTTGCTTCCTTGAAAACTGTTATCCCAGCTAAGCCCAGATAGGACCATGGCAAAGCCAAACAGCCCTGAGAGCTGGTGCTGTCAGGTCCGTTCAAAGCCTCTGGCTACCTACTAGTAAATGGCAAAAATTGCTTTTGCTGGACTACATTTGGAGAGATTATAGAGCGACTGCTTTAGCTGCAGATACCAACATTTCAGACCGCACCATCCATTCACATCGCTTCAGATCAGCAGCTTTTCATTAGGTCAGGAGCAGAGGACATCAAGCACTGTATAGAAGCAACTGAGATTTAAGAGCGTTGAACCTTTAGGTCCTTTCAGAACTCATACCATGATTTCTAGTTTTTCCTTACTTGATAAAGACACAAGGAAGTTATTAGTTTCTCTTATGTAACCTTCTTAAAGGTCTTGGTTATTTAGTTTAATACAGAAATATCTTCTCTCTCTGTGTGTTTTTTTAAGGCAAATGCACCATCTAAGCAAGCAACCACATAATGTTCCATCTAATCTCCACTAATAGCTACTTTTCGTTCCCAGAGTAAAAGGCATAAACCCCTTACCCAGAAAGTTGCTCACTTCTCAATGTTACAGCTTTTGGTGAAATTTATTCTTGATCCCAATTAGTACTCAATATGTGTCCTGAACCCCAAGGATTCATTAGCTTCGTAATTTTCATCACAGTTGGTATAACTGTAAATGCTATTATTCATATAGAAAAATCAGCCTTTAAAGGGTCACAGCTGTATTATTATTACTTTTTGAAGCTTAATCAGCACTTCACTGCAAAGCTGGTATTAGTGCTCTGAAGGGCAGGGAACTTCCTATCTGTATGGGGAATCTGAATGGAAGGTAGCTCCATGGGACTTCCACCAAAAGCAAATGTTAATTTACATTTTTGTCCAAATACTGATTACTTCAAACATTTCCTAGAGTAATTACTCGCTTCTAGTCTGTTCCATGTATGAACCAAGGCACTAAGAACGTTCTCGTCTTCCTTTGGTTATTTTTTAAGTTTTCTCCCTATGAAAGAAGCTATCAGAATCCTTCAGGAGTAGTTTTCACAGCCTACCTTCCCCTTCAGATGCTGTGACTTCAGTCTCTCTGTTTAGCTGCTTCTTATAAACCTGGTCTTTAATCATACATTTAATCTTGCGTTTCCTTAAAGTACATTTACTAAAATATAGAAATGTAGGAAAGGGTTTTCTCAACAATGCCTGTTATATCGAAAGAAATCGTGGGCTAATTTTCAAATGCACCTTGTAATTATTATGCAGTTCAGGCAATATTTAGATACTTAATTTGACCTGATGGCAACTGAAGGCCTTCAGAAGCTCATTGGATTTCACTCTGTAAAAGCATCAATAAAAAAGAAGCACTGTGAAATATTAAAATGAGTACAACAAACATTGAAATTATCTCTACTGCTTGCATTAAAGGCTTACATGAGCCCGACACAAAAGTTGCAGTCCATGTTAGTGCATAAGATGAATAGGAGGAAGAAGTTAACACAGGCGGAAAATCAGGAGCACAAGGGGTAGGTAACCTCGGAGGAAAATCTTTCACCAGTAAAGTGGGTGGGAAGCAACTATGGGGGAAAGGAAGAATGTGAGGACAGTCTGAAAAAAGCAGTGACAAAAGTAGCACTTTCCAAACAAAGCAAACACTGTTTTGTAGCTGCTCTACCTACCAATAACATTTTCTATTTGTACGAAAACCCCCACCATTCATGAATTTCACAGAGCTGGGTTCTCCTGTTATTTTACTGGACGCTTTAAAGGTAACGTGTAGCTCTGACTTTTTACTTTTGGACAGGACAGACGAGTAGTATGTTTCATATCCCCCAGTTGGCACACCACTCGCATTTTCAAAGCGAGGTTCAGAAGGCGGTATGCTTTCAGGGGAGATTTCACCCTCAGCAAGGACAGCAAATTTATGCACAGCTTCTAGCAGAAGCGGTGATCGTTAGCTGCTGTGAAAAGGCATATGGAAGGGCATCCTAAAACCTGGATACAAACACCATAGCAGTGAACTGGATGTAAAAAAAAAACATGAAAAAATATTTCACAGCACTGAGCGCTGGCAACCAGCAGAAAGCTGCAGTTCACCAAACCATACCTCTACATGTAAAATTATCTTCAAGCTCAATTATACAATTTATGGCACAAGAGTTGGACACACACACACTGAGTCAGCTCTTACTTCACTTTCCTTCGAATTGTTTTCTAGTATCAGATCTCAGTCCTGAATCTGCAGATCCTGGTAGTTTAATTTTTCAAAGTGTTTCTTATTCAATCCTGACATCAATGTGTTTGTGCAATATCTAGAGCGCTCCTCAGGAAAACTCAGTAGTCAGGCTTTTTTATGAATAGCATAGTTCAAAGAGTGAGAGAGACAGATGTGTGCAGACCATTTGGCATTTCTTTATTTCTTTATATCATGTATTGATTTTTGCTACAGAGGTGGGGAAAATACTCTTTTGTGAAATAAACTTATTGAAAAAAAAACTCAGGTAAGGCTCTGGAGTTTCTCGGCCAAAAGGAAAAAAGAAAATCGGCAAGCAACAAAAAAGCCCACAAAGAATATTGTTACATCAGAAGATCAAGCTTGTTCTAATTAGGTCTTTTAAATCTGAAAGTAAGAAGCAGAGCAATCACATACTTAAAATTTCTGCAAAGAAACAGTAGCCACCTTCAGCTATTCTGAGATTAATTTCCATCAGAACTGGAACAGACATAATTCTATTTTGGATCAGCCACACAGACCACAGTTAATAACTGGTGACTGTAGGACTGAAGTGACTTGTGTTTTAACCTCAAAGTACAGTTGCTTGGTAAATGCCCTGCAATGACCATTTGCCTGCAGAGAAACCACACTAACATCCCGAAGCACCAGTGTTGTTGTGGACCACTAAAACAGTGCAAATAGGAACAAGGATGTATATAATTACATAGAAAAACACCTTAAATCTAATCCAGCCTCCTTAAAACCCAATATCAAAACCTTGTTGATTCCAGAGGATCGATACCATCTTTTTTAAAGACAACAGAAAAGCTGGTAACTTGCAGAATTAAATACTCTCATATGAAATAATGATAAAAACTTCTACTCAACAATGTAAATACACAAAACAGACCATAAGGAATGTGCTTTCAAAATTTATAACTGAAGAGGATTAATTTATTTCAAGAGTTTTCACTGGGAATTTTTTCTTCTATGTCATTGCCAATGCCAGAACCATTATTTAAGAATTGCTACATTGAAAGTACATAATTAAAACCTCTATTATGCATCAGAAATAGTTTGTGCTTTACTTCCAAGTTATAGGATTATTGCATTTTTTTCTCTTAATTAAGCATTATATGTTAATTCTGCTTTCTTCCCGTAGAGTCATTAGCATATAAATACAGGCACTGACTCTATCTGCAATTCTTTGTAAAAGATTAAGTTTTTAAATTGCAATGGACTAATGGTTTATTAAAAAATAAATATGCTTCATGAAATTACTGTTGTTGCCCTAACATTTCCATTAATAAATGCACATATAGAACAAAAGTAATTCTAAGACTAACTTGGAGAAGATGGAAAAATTAAATTTCAAGTAATTAAATGGGTATTTACTACTTTAAATGCTATTCTTTGTTTAAAATATATGCCTTTAATGTAGAGGCTATTTTCTTTTCCATTTCAAACCATTCAAGAAAAATACAGTTAAGCATTTCTTGGTTGACATTTCTTATCTTTTGCAGCACATCAGAATATCAGATGATATAGTCTCACTGTTAATTATGGAAGATTGTGGCAGTATTCTGAAGAAAGTTGCTGAATTGGAAGAAGGTTCAGAAATATGGGGTTTTTTTCAAAATAGGAGAAATGAAATATTCAATTGCCAAAAAAAGCAGGAATCTGTGTTCTTCATATCCTATCCATTCTTGCTACCACCATCAACTGAAATTTTATATATATATATATATCCAAATACATTTTTCTTATCATAAAACAGGTAAAGGCCATGCATTCTACCCAGAGGCATAGATAACACTGACAACATGGTGAGTGGTGAAAACGAAAGGCTGCTGTGTGAGAGGTGGTATGTTCCTTTTCAGTTTTATGTCATATTCCTGTAAGAGGGGTGACGAAGAACCCCCTGGCAGAAGAGGGGAGTTATTCCCACCTCCTGATTTCTCACCCAGCTTCCAGAGCGTGGCAGTAGAAGCTGTGACAGAGTCACAGCAAAGAGCAGCATTCACATCTCAAGCAAGGAGCCTACAAAAAGATCAAGGAGCACACGATCGTGGGATCCATGACTTGGTCACTTTTTTTTTTTTTTCTGTTTACATTCTGGAAAAACAGGACTGATTTGAAAGAGAATTCAGAATTAACTAACATAATCTCCTTCCTATAGCTTGCCAAATGTTCGTGTCTCTTCTGTCTTATGTTGAAAGCCTTTGTGAACTGAACTGGGTGATGTTTGTTAATCCATAGGGAATTTCCACATCTTCCTTTGCTTATGAATCAGATGATGAGCTCTTGGCAGCTGACCAGAAAGACAGTACCTTTTCTCTACTGTATTATCAATTGGAAAAGTTTTTTACTGTTCTCTGCTGCAGACACATTCTTTTACATGCTAAATTGTCTCAGGTGGACCTATTGTAGTGAGGTTAATGCACTAAACCCATTTGGCTAGATTGCATAAAGCTCTTTATTGCTACACAGACATAGTTCCTTCAGCTATTCATATCTTCAAGGGGCCTAAAGGATTTTTATGCATGTTTTTTTCAGTAGTTAATTCATGTTCTGCAATAGCTTCTCTAGCAAGTTTCTTACAGGAGTGCTCTGTAGGCTATGTAGACCACTAAAACAACTAAATATCCTGATGACATCCAAAAAGGGGCTAAGATAAGACACATAGGAAACAAGTAATTCAATGTTCCGCATAGCCTCAGTTCTACTGCAAACCCTCCATCCAACTCAGTCAGAAAATATTGTCAAATCCCACTGAAATACCATACCAGAGCACAAAAACATTCGTTCCCTTCCTACCTCAGGCAAGACCTACATAAAAACCACCTAATTCGTTCTCAGTGGTAGCGGTTCTCAAGTGATGTCTCAGCTCTCCCTGTAGCCTTCTCTAACCACCTCCTCTCTCTATAGCATTTTAGTTTTGTTTACTTAGTTGCATTTTTTTTTCCTAATCATACTGCTTTAATATGGTAAATCACGTACTCTGTACATGAAGTTATTCAACCCATCTCCCACGGCACGCTCATTTGGAAAGCATGGATGTTTGGGCTGGCCAAGCAGACTGTTAGTGGAATGTGAACTGTTTGGACAACTGGATCAATGTCCCAGCATCTGCTGGCAGCTGCTAATAAATCAGTGTTGAACATGGGATCCACATTTGTCAACATTTTTATCACCAACCTGGATGATGACAGAGACTGAATCCTCAGCTACTTTGAAGACAACAACATACTAGGGAACTGGCTGACATGACAAATGGGAGAGTTTTGATACTGAAATACCTTGAAAAATTTGAGTGGTGGCCAACAAAAATCTCATGAGGTTCAGTAAACAGTGGCAGAAAGTACTGCTGTGGGGTAGAGTCACCCGAGACATTGGTACAGGCTGGGAAAATGAACACTGACCTTTCCATAAAGAACCTGGCAGTTACAGTGAATGCAGGACTGAACATGAGCCAACTCTCACTGCAAGTAAGACAAACCACAGACAGGGCTGCACTTGGAAGTGTGTGGAAAACAGGTCAAGAGAAGCTGTTACTCACTCTACTTGGCCAGTGGTGTCATGTCTGGAACACTGGGGTCCCCTTCACGCCCACCTCTGGGTATGTGGAGAGGCCTGAAGGAGTCCAGTAGATGGCTACCAAAAGAATAACTGTTGAGGCTGCTGGGCTTGTTTAGTCAGGTGAAGGGGTGGCTAAGGCACAGTCTAATAACAATCTGCAATTATTGGAAGGGTAGTGACAAAGATGATGGGACTAAACTCATGCTGCTGAATCTATGTCCTTCAATGTTTCCTAGACAGCCTAGAAAACCTGACTTTGGCTAGACACTGATATGTAAAGGTATTGAAGAACGCAGAGGAGGAGATACATACAGCATATATTTCATTCCAACTAGCTGCTATGAACAGCAGTATTTTCTATGAAATATATAAAATAAATGTTCTCTTAATAAATATCTGATTATTTTTTATATGAAAATTATTTGGTTTTCCTTTTCAAGGTCGAATCTATGTAGAAATATCCTAAAAATCCAAGGGAATCAATGCTGAAGAACAGATTCAAAACCAAATTCTTCTAAAGATCTGTCCTCGAAGAAGTAAGATTTAGACCACAGCAGGGAAAAGACAAATTTCAGATCTAAACTCCCTCAAATTTCATCTCTGGCAGTGCTTCAGATGATGCATTTAACTCTAGTAGAGTAGTATCGGTAGTTGTAAAGAAATTGGTATTAAAGTGTAGTCTTAGCCTATTAGATATTCTATTCTCTTCCCATATAATATAGAGGCATGTTAAAAAAGCTTTAATTAATTTCAACCTGAAAAGGAAATAAATGCCCCTTAACCCCCAAATAGTGCATCACCCCATGAAGGGATAAGCAGAAAATACTACCAGGGAGAGGAACATTGTATAGAATATGGTATTATGAACACATACATTGTGTAGGTCACAGATCTGTGTATATAATCCTTGTGCCAGGCAATACCTGCCACTTAATAGCAGTGGTCTGGAGCAGAAAACATCTGGCTGTAGCTAATGAGATGGTTTGCAGCCTCGTTCAATGTTAACAGCACTGAGCAAAGGTGATGGTGGAAGACCATCCGCTTTACTTTGTAAGGCATTGCAGGGAATTCTGTACGAAACAGTGAAGTTTCATACAGAATTGCAATGCCACTGATGTTACAGGCTACAGGGTGTTAAATTATAGTCCCATGTATGGTTCTCTTGTGCATTATTAATGGCTTATTATTAATTTCAATTAATATTTTTAGATATACCACTGTTCTTCCAAACTTACTGTTTCTCAGAAAGCACAACAAAAATGCAACAATATAAACATATAGGAAATTCTCAATGGCCAATAAACCTGAAGAGCCATAATGACATTCATAAATATAATCATTTATGTCATTATGATTTCTTTCTGATATACACATTCTAAGACTGCTAGCAATGATGACTTTGCTACTAAAATGACAAAAAAAATGCCTTTTTTTGTCCGCCCACTTCAAATAAAATTTTACAGGACATACAAAATATTGCAGTGTGGTTTTTTTTCTAAACCAACGCACTTACACCAAATGCTCAAAAAGGACCACAGAAACTATTCAAATAAGGAGGCAATGAATACTGTGGGATTTAGTGGCGATGAGTTTTGTTAGCTGTGTGAAATCAGAAGGAATTTCATTTAGGGAATTACCAGCAGAAGCAACATGCTACTGGCTTTCAAAGTTGTCTTAAGTAAGAAAATGCAACTTTTTTTAATGCTTTGATTTCATTCATGTCAATACATGAAGATGGACTCAAAGAGATCTAATGCGCTGTAATAACTAGGATTGTTCTTGGCAAAAAAAAAAAGTATGTATTGACCAAAGACTCTGTAAAGCCTGTTGCTAAAGAAAATCTGCATTGGGAAAAACAAACAAAAAAAAAAGAAACAACTGTATCAGAAAAAAAAAAGTCTTTGAAAGTGCGTTCAAAAATTGAGACATTTCCTATTCATGGAAGGCATACTATTTAGTAAAGGACAGACAGACTTCTGCCTACAAAAGATAAGCAGTGTTGATGAAACCAAACTTCCCACCGTACAAGTGGGAGATCCTAGTCTCAGGGCAAATACCCGTAGCTCTGTATAAAAGCCAGTTTTCAAAGATAACTGCTGAAGGTAACAAATGAACTTGGGGCATTGCCTACCAGAGGTAAATGGACACAGGGGCCTATTCTTAAAAGAAAATGTTTGTTTTGCTTTGGTTTTCCCCCCGGTTCAACTGAATCAGACCACTCAACTGAAATGCATCTTCTCAAATGAGAAACCAGCTTCTGACAACCCTAATAACTTCTGCTGACCCTAACAATTTATCTTGGTGTTTAGATGGATACTCATCACCAAAGTATCTAACTGCCCTCTCCAAGGAGTAATACAAGAAAGATATTTCTCTTCTCTTTTTTTGTCTGGCAAGAAGAAGGTGTCATTGGTAGTGTCATTTTATTTAGAAGTCCGGTGAGGTTACTGTTTAAAAGCATTTGTGGGAAAGCTTGGGCTCAAAGATGGATTTTACGTTTTCTTAGAAATGAGAAAGCAAAAGTCATCTCTTATTGACTTGCCTTAGTGAAAATTCTATGGACACACTAAAGGTTCCAGTCACTGGCCCTTAATTGAATTCACAGCAGTAAATAGCTGTTGTGAAAAATTTATAGATGAAAATGGGACACTTTTGAGGATTCCTGTGTGATAGATTCTGCTGATTAGATCATCAAGAGAAAAAAACCCCAAGCACGTGACCTCCACTGCATATACTTGCCTGACCCCTCTTCACAGGCCAGAACTCCAATTTGCCATGAAAATCAGCCTGATACTTTCCGTGGGAAAAAAGAAAAAGGCAAAACAAGAAAAATGATCCCAAGCGTTAACTGTAGCTTGCCAGCAAACTAATTTTTGAGAGAACCAAATCTCTGGTTTCTCAGTCAGATTCAGAACAAAGTTATACATCTTGGCTCTCGATAGCTGTGTCAAGTACTTTGTACCTCTCTACTCTAGGGTCACTGAAAATCAGTAATTTGGTTTAAAATGCTCAGAAGCAAAAATTAACCTATTTTTGTTCAAGCTACCACTTATAGGTAACATTGTGATTCTGCATATACACTTCTAAATGAATACATGAACCGAAAAGGTAATTAATTTATTACAAAGGGCTATAGGCTTTTTATAGGCTATAGGAATAGCTGAAAGCTTAAAGGTTTTTCTGTTTAAAGAATAATACTATTTTTTTTTTTTGGAAGATCAAAAGGAGATTGGAAAACTGATTTCTGTAAGAAGCAGTAGTCTTCTGAAGCAATGTCATTTACTTTTAGCCATGATGTGATTTCCTTTGGATATAAATGTGCTGAACCTCAATCAGGATGCAGAGCAGCCAGTTAAAGGGGAACTTCAAAAAGCCCTGAAAAAGGGAAACTGGCGTAAAAGTTCACAGTAATTTCTGCATACAGTTCTGAAGAGGAAAGGACTTTGTAACATGAGTTCTCAATTTGCAATTTAAGGTGCACTGTTCATCTAAGATGCTTTTCTTAAGCCTGCTTTTTGCTTTAAGATTCAGAGAGACAAAAATTGGTCTTTAGATGTTTTCTCTTTTAAAAATTCTGTTTCTTCTTACATTTCAGAAGCCTGAAAGTCTTTAAAATGGGGCCTTCTTTACGTAGCTTTTTGGACAAAAAGAATAGCATCTAACTGTATCATTTTCCACGCTTTTAATGTGAAATGTTAGAAAAGCAACTCACCTCAGTGGATAAGAATGACTAATCTTTCAAAAGTATGGATAAAGAAAATTGAGAATAACTAGAATGAGTCTGTAAAATAAAGCATATCTTATCATAACATATTTTAAATATTTGAATACATTTCAAATAACTTTGCAATTATGAAAAAATAAAGAGCAATAAGATTTTTATAAAGTACTGGGAAAGCATCCAGGAGGCATAGGAAGCTTAGCATAAGCCGTATGCAAATAGAGCCCTGTGACTTTGTTATAAGTATATGGCATATGTAAAAACATATAAATATACTGTTTTTAAAATTCTTTTTTGAAAATGGCATTTTTCAGCTCAGCTATATTTTGAAACAAACATAACAACTTGCCCAACAGAATAAAACATAAATAGGCAGTTCCCATAGCAATGACAGAGAAACACAAAGGAAAAAACAGAAAAGAAAAAAATTGGGTGGGAAGGGGAAGTACCTAAGAGCAAATCCCTTTGGCAAAATATTGACAGACATAATGAAGAAGTACCCGTAGAGGATGTTAATACAGTAGCTCATACTCTTGCTGAACACTGAAATAGTAGGTCTTATAAGATGAATTAATACAAGACGAGACAGTCACAGATTCCAGGAATGACAACTTGTCAGAGTCTTTTCTTAGAGCCAGATCACACGCCTGTAAAAGCTGTAACTCAATTCAGAGTGCAAGAAACCATAAAGAATCAACAATGTAATTTATATGCTAGCAGCAAAGACAACACCACATCAGATAACACCGATATAGAAAAGATGAGAAAGAAAATGTTGATAGAAGCAGTAGCCCTGTACAGCTTTAACACAGGAAACCAAACCAGCTTTGTAATAGAGGAGAACAGACTGTGGAAAATATAGCAGGGCATCAGGCCAAAAGAGGAACTAAATTTCTAACAGGAGACGGGGATGTAGCAGGTGTTACAAAAATAATATTTTCCAACAGCACTCAGGTCACCGAGAACAACCCATGATGGGATGCAATCATCAGATAATGATCTCCTGGGAGATAATGTCATTAGTACCACCACAGGGACAACTCTGAACAGACAAAATATTACACATCAGGCT
Source organism: Rhinoptilus africanus (assembly GCA_013400135.1). NCBI lineage: Eukaryota > Metazoa > Chordata > Aves > Charadriiformes > Glareolidae > Rhinoptilus > Rhinoptilus africanus. Next base: position 181,035 of record VXBO01004054.1, read on the forward strand.
GCTTCAGTGCAGAAGGGGACTTCCTCTTTGGCAGTCTCTTTCTGTCCCATTTCCCATTGCTATCACCAGGATTGTGATCCTGCTGTGTACTGCACATGAGGAAACAATCCCATGCAGAATTGCAGTCCCTTGCTGGGAAACCGTGGAAGTTCCAGCAGCAGCAACTGTAAATGTTTCATCTTTACTACCCTAATGTCTGTTTGTCTACGTTCCCACAACCCTGACCCCAGCATTTAGATCCCACCTAATAAAAAGATTGATCTGATACATACATAACCAACCTGCTGAAGACCAAGTACATTTAAAAGCTGACTCATTGTTTTAAGAATAGAGCAGGATTGCCATGATTCTGCTGTGAGGTGGCCACTATTTGGCACACCATTGTGGTTGTTTAAGTGTGAGATTGTTTCTAATGCTTGTCATTTTTTGGTGGTATCTGTCAGATTCTATTCCTCAAATACTTTAGGGAATGAGGGTGCTCCACGATGCTGTAAAGGGACTGATTAGCATTCATGCATGTCATCTAACATCGGGGTCCAATAGGGATAAAAGTATGGAAAATGACTCATAACCATCTAAAATGCATATGCAAGTTTCTCTACTCTTCCCAGCACAAGGCACCTAAATTCCAAACAGCACATTCTGAAACAGGCCCATTTCCTCCTTGCTGTTCTCCACATTCTAGTTCCTGAATTTCCTTCCCTGTGTTTACATTATTTTATATTGAAAAAAAATCAGCAAGAGTAAATAAGGATATCACACACAACATCATACACACAAAGTTAAATACGTAACTTTAAGCTGCTTCTGGTTTTGAGTAAAGAGGACAGACCAAAGACAGTAACGCAGTTATGTTATCTCCCTGTTCAAAGTACACAGTGTGATTCTAGCTATGCAGTTACCGAAATTCATTGCCATTTCTTTAAAATGTCTAGGATTTTGATTTTTGCTTTCTCCTGCCACACTGTAGTATTTGATACTTAGTTTTGACATTTTGACTTACACAAAAAAGTTCTTTTTTTAAATGCAGAGATAAGCACGGACATGATCATTTTTCTTGACTATTGAGCAATTGTTCTAAATATATTTTTATAGAGTAATATGTAGATGACTACCTAAGATTAATAACTTAGAAAATAAATGTGCCTATTCCACTAAAATGATAACTACCCATATTAAGAGAAAAATGCATTTAAAATAAACATAAGGCAAAATTCCACATTGAGAAATATTATTTATTCAGGCTTCAACAACCTACGAGAAAGGAATTGTATCTAATTGCCTTAGTCTGCATTCTCTACATCTGAAGGAATTTAAAAGGTAAGCTAACACCCATTGCAGAGAAAGACTATCATTTTCCAGTCCATATGTTAGTTTCCACTTCCAACAATAAAATTACATGTACTAATGAGTTTTTAATTATTAATATGCTCTATATTTTGGCGTCAGGAAGAGAGAAAGCTGAATAGTCCTACCACATAATGCACATAAGTTCATGGAGGTCAGTCTTGGAAGGACATTGTGAAGTTTAATAGCATTGTTTTGCATTTTAGGAAGCACATTTATTGGAATGGAATGACTATGACTTTTTTTGTGTTGCTTTATTTTTAGCAGGTTTGGAAAAGAAACATAGCACTATGATGCAGAAAATGTATATTACTACTGGCCTCCTAATAGGTGGCTTGCATTATACTTTTAAAAAATGTACTAACATGTATCAAAGTCTACTCTGCTATAAAACTTCCAACCATGTAAAACTAATAAGTGATTTTCACAAGACTGCATGAATTTTAGAAGAGTTTGGTCAGCTGAGCCTGTTTATAAACGCGATTTTAAAAACAGTGAGAATTAAGCTCAATGATTTAAATGCTCAAGAAATAAAAACAGGCATCAGTATGAACAAGAAACGAAATATAGAAAGAAAAGGAATAAATATAGGACCAGCCAGAAAATATGCTTGGGGGGGAAAAAAAAAAAAAAGATTGATAAGGATTTGTTTTGTGCATACATATATTTTGGAAAAGGAGGTGTATGTCCATATCACAAGAACAAGCTCCAGCACAAACACTGATGATGATGATAAATTTGATGGTGGCAGTCCTAGACTATCATAATCATCTGACCGCTTAATAAGCTGAGGTACAATCAAACCAAGATTTGAAATTCAAATTCTAAATGTTGCCTGATTTTCTGCCGCTGGTGTTAATCCTTAAAAATCACATGTCAATACTGAATCCAGTCAGTATGATATATCTCAAGGCTCTGAACGAACTCCCTGCTCTAAACAAGGACAGCCTCCCAGGTCTATAGTAACTAAGGTTAATGACAACAACAATCGTATTTCTGCTACTGTCTCACCAAAACGTAAATAAAAACACAGCTCTGAAGAACTCTTTTTATTTTCTTCCCTCAGTTTTCTCTTTCCCTTCTATCGCAAGCCAAGACTCCTACCATTGCTTTATCTTTGACTTTTACTTTCCCAGTCTCTTACATGTAGATGTCAAGCTTCTTTCCTGCATAGTCCAGACACACCAGTAAGTGGGGGAAAGACAAAGGGAAAACAGATCAAGAAAATTTAAAACCAAATGAAATCTTGCAGAGAACACTTGAAATATGGTACTGTGCAAAACATAGTACGTTCCTAAGGTTCTCTTCTGAGAGTGCACCTGTGAGCACTGGTAGGAACTAGAATAATCTGTGCCATATTAATTTTAGTCTTAAATATAGAGATTAATTAGATCTGCTCATACAGCTTGCTTGTAAACCTGGGTATATCTTAGTAACTGAGTTGTCTCTTTTCAAGTGTCATAAGCTAACATTTCTGTGTGCTTTCCTTAACCTGGCCTTTTGTTAATGACTATTTTGTTTTGGCTACCAAATATCAAAGCATACCAATGTCATGATCCCTAAAAATACAGTAATTAAATACTCCAGGGATGGCCAACAAAAACCAATCTCAGTCTTATACCAAACAAAAGCTAAACCAAGCAGTTAGACTGTGATTTAACATTATTTCCATGTATCTGAAATAGAGCTTTTCAACATGAAAATTAATTTCTTTCTGATTTTGCTTATAAGCCTAAGAGAGGAAAGGTGAAAACTTCCCAGATTTTCCCAAAGGTCTCAGCTAATTTTTTCAAAAACCAGAGGTTTTAAAGATGGAAGGTTTTCAAACACAGAGGTAAGCCTCAGAACATATGGGTGCCCACTGACCCAGCCAAATCTGTATCTCCAAGCATCCAAAGAATTTCTGCTAAAGATTATTGCTTTAAAAAGAAAGCTGAAGCTGAGGAACTATTTTAATGCATATTTCAATGTGTCTTTACACTGAAAACGAAGAAAATCCCATAACTACGTTCACATTTATAACATCTTTTTACATATCAGCCATGATCTGTAATGATTGCAGTCCTAGTGATAACAATTGCACTGACACCTGAATAGCTTAACAAGAAAAGGCAGTTTTATATCACCACAGTACACTGCTTTTCTTTTTTTGAAAGATGAATTATAAATTTGGAATTACTATAATTTTTTGGAAAAGTGTAGACACTTGACGGAAACGTTAATAAAGACTCTAATGTTGGGGTTTGGAGCTGTACAAAAGAGAAATGAAAACAGAGTACAAAATTGGACTAGCTTTACTAACAGAAAACATAGAGAAGCAGCTGCAACAAATCAGTAGTCTGTAATGCTATCATCTATATACAGTTTTCTGGGACACTGAGGCAGAGAAAGAGAGAAGTGCTAATTTATTCTTTTTCTTTATGTTCAACATATTCACTGCCATTTGTCAGTGTACAGCCTGCATTTTCGTCTATTTTTTCACGCTCTGTTGCTAGATACAGTGTTGATCCAGGGCTGCAGTTTACAGCTATCTAGCTTACCTTGCTATTGAGTGAAAAATACTTAGATATAAAATCCGTTCCAAACAACATCAAGGTAGCAATATGGATTACTGTAATAATTACTCTGGTTGTTGTTAAGATAACAGGAGGCAATCAAAGGTTTTTGCATTGATGGAGCGCTGTACAAAACATTGGAGATATCATTGTGATTTGGCACATGCTAGCATATTACCCAAAACTGTGGTTCTAATGTGCATCTGCTTCCATTCAAAATAAACAAATAGGGAACAGGCACAGAAAAGGAGTGTACACTTGCCTTGTTAAAAAGTCTAAGTAAATAACTGAGCATAAAAAAACTCATTAGTCTAAAGCAAAGGACAGTGTAGCTGTTCCAGTTAATTGACATAGTCTTTCCTATTAGATCAAAAGCACAGCTGTTGAAAGGAGTAACTCTGGTAGTAAGAATAAAACCGCATAGGACTACACCATATTAGAATTTTATTTCTGCTGGTATTGAATAAGCAGAAGGCTGACAGCCTGGAATAGTGTTTATCAAAGTCAAGTCATGTTCCATGCCCTGAAGGTCAAGGAATAGTGACCCTATACCTGTCCTTTTTCTGCTTTTTCTATTGCTTAAGTTTATTTAAAGATATCTTATAGACTTTATGTTTTCCCCGATTTGTATAGGTGCATTATTTGTGATTCCCACCCACCCCTCAGAAAAAGACTGACTTGAAAGAAAGTTGCATTCCATAACAATATGAATTGCTGTCATGCGGTGATTCAGAGCTGGGAAGGAGACCTCCAAATTCACTAGGTAACAGGCCTCCATGATTAGTTCAGAAGTGTTAAGACCTTATGACCCTTAAAGTTAGTCCTGTGTCTGCAAGGGTGTCCTTATCTTTATAATCTAAAGTTGGAAAGTTGCCAGGACAGGCTTGGTGAAGAATAATAAGAAATTATATCAGAAGCATTCAAAGAAAATAAAATCATCTTTCTACTCCGTTCTTGATCAGGCATTCGTAACCACTGCAGCTTCGCCCAGCTTTCTGCTTTACAGCAACACATCCCAGAAAAGCACTTCTTGATATAACATGAGATCCTGCAGATGAAATCAAGGAGCAGTGGCACCAAAACCGCCTACCGATGTGCAATCTTCCAGCTCAGAAAAAAATACTTCTTTCTTTCCTGACAATTACATTCATTCACAATCCAACAAATGATAGTCCTTTCTGAACACCACTTTCTGCTAAATAATGTTCCTTCATAATTTAAGCCTTGGGCTCTTTCCTGCCTCAGGCAAGCTATGAAATGAGATTTCTTATCTCCATTTTACTAATATGTTCCTGGTTAACATTTTAAAATAGAGAAAATACATTTGCCTCAAGCTTTCGCTGAGTAGCCATTTATTCAACTCTAAGGTCTCTTTGTATGGGTTGGGGTTTCTTTGCTTTGTTACATTTTGTTTCGCTGTATCTTTGAATCTTTCTGTTTCCTCTTCAAATTTATATTACTCTAGTATTACCTTGCCATCTTTTCCCATCTCTTTTCCAGTACAGCTTGCTTTCAGTCTCTTCTCTGCTCCTGTTAGCTGTCCACATCAGTCACCTTCTCCCTTCTATACTTTTTTCAGTTCCTGTAAGGACCCTGTAGACAAACACACAACCCTCAATGCATCCTCCACCTACCACCAACCTCACGTCTCCTCCCCACACGTGCACACCCACATCTAAACACAGGGATCCCTTGGAAGCTGAGACGCAATCACTGTTTACATCTACAAAACAATTCACCTTCCCCACATAGACTCTCCATCGTGTATATCTTTCCACCTCAAAAGTATAAAAAGGGCATGGAAAGAGGAGAACCAGAGACTCTTCATCCTTTTTCTGGAGAGGCAAAATCATTAACTCTGCTTTCCAGCTTCATTTGCTGGTTGGTGCTGGACCAGGGGCATATGTGTTAGTTACAATTAGATAATTAGGGAGAAGAGGTACATTGTCAGACTATGTACAATTGCCTATTTATGAGGAATGAGTAAAGTGAAGACATTTTAGAGAACACTAGGATAACACGAAGGAAACAGAAGCAGCTGCTACTTCAGGAAAAGGTTTTATATCTTACTGAGTGCGGGTATGTTTCCACTCCACTGTTTGACCATCGCATGCCCCATATGCAATTAAGTTCAGCTCTTCCGTATCCAGCATAGACAAATTACCATCCAGTGGTTTGAGAATGTTGCCTAGAAGACCAGTAACTGCAATGCTGGAGGTGACTGCCTGTTTTTCTTCTGTAATTCCCAGTACTGCTACCATTTTAGAATGACTTCCATGAAAAGGCAACACTTGTTTGCTCACAAAAGTGTCCTCTCTTTTGTTTGTGTGATTAATTTGAAGTAAATGAGTTACTTGGGTATTTCTCCACATTCAGTTTTCCAGGCTTGCAATAAGCTGAAATATGTGCCTCCAATCACCTTAGCAGTGTCATTTATTTTGACAAAGTGTAATATAAGTTATTTTGATGAAAGAGAGTGAACCATATTAAAACTGGACAATCTGGTCTTAGCTGTGACAGGTTTCAGCATGCCATGCAGAATAAAAATAATTGGAAGTAGAAACAAATCTATTTTTCCCTTCCAAACTTTGGAGATGTCCGATTGATCTTCTAGCTTAAAAAAAAAAAAAATACATAGAAGAAAAGTAAACTGTCAATTATAGTGTCATCTGTCTCTGTCAATTGTAAACATACTTGCCATGCATTGCTACAAACAGCTGTGCACGATCAATCACTTCATCCAGGACTCCTAGGCCAATTAAGGAATCTTGTGGATGGATGAAGGGGTTTTCTTTTTTTCTTACAGTAGAATGTAGTGCAATTATATCAGGTGTTCAAAAACTTGTGCGTATGTGTATGTTTTAGGAGACTAAAGAGAAGTAGTATATTTCTATGGCCCTTCTTCATCACAAAATATTGTTTCTCCGTGTCTCTTTAGCTATAATTTAATCTGTTCTTCAGAAGACATTTTCAGCTAGTACTTTCCTAACAGCAGGTCACCTATGATACAGAAAAGTTTTGCAGAATGTAAGAAAAAAAAAGTTTCTGATTTTATGTGAGAATAAAAGAACATGTCAATTTCTATTCTAATTAAAATCATGGGTCTCCCGCTCCTGAGACAGAAAATTTCAGCCTGTTTCCTAACCCACATTTGTAAAGGTGTCTTGGGAATTCAGATGCCTGGATTTTAGATCTTTGAACTGAAAGGGTCTGATTTTCAGAAACTGCTCTGAATCTTTTCACTGAAAAGTAGTTTCATAGCAATAGAAACAAAGAAAATTCTCAGGTTTGTATAGATCAACTGTTTGATGCAGTTGGTCGAATTTCTGAAATATTAATACTTTCGGCAGACAATTCTGTTCTGCAGCTGGAACAGCAGAAAAGCAAATATCCATCATGGCGATGCTCAAGAAAAGGAAAGGAGGATCTAGTTGCTGCTAAAAGAAAGTATTTTCAAACCAACAAACAAACTTTAGCCAAAAGTCTTTAATGAAGTAGCTCAGGAGACTGGTAAACACTGGTAATACTTTTTAACAAATCCTGGAAAACTAAAAACATCCCGAAGACAGCTTTGTCCTGCCAAAACCACCCCAATATATCAACTTGCAAATAAGGTAACCCTAGGGAATTACAAACAGATCAGCCTCATGACTATCCCCTAGAAATTAGTGGAACTACTAGTATATAATAAAATACCGACAGTTAAAATAATTTTGACTTAATCAACCAGATGACTGTATGGATGTAGCTGAGGTATATAAAACAGAGGAAAAGAGAAGGTGAAGGGAGACCAACTACTGACTATGCCTTTCAGGTTAAGAACTAGAGGCATCAAATTAAACGATCAAAAAGAAAATTCACCAAAAAAAAAAGTGATTCTTAACAAAGCTTGTAGTTTAGTAAAATAACTTCTTCACGCAGGATTTTTGTGGGTGGTATTGGTCCAAAAAAGCCCTATGCAAATTCAGGGCATAAAAAGCCAGGAAACTCAGATATAGAAATGCTATCTTTAGCTCTCTAAGCTCCGAATTTCTGAAAGTGTGCACAGTATTCTAGAAAAATGTTGCTACTTGCCTTCTTATACTCATTCCTACACATAAGGCATTTGATTTTGGCCCATGCACAGGTTAATGAGCTAGAGACATCTTTGATAAGGTCTTTCTCATCATTCTCTAGCAATCAGTATCACCTAGTGAAATGCTTGTAATCTAAGGAAAGCCAGAAAAATACAGAGAACACCTAATACAGCAAAAATTACAGAGTGAACAGAAAGCAGAGTATTCAGAATTTTCCTAAATTAATGTTTTGCACAGGTGAAAAAAGGAAAATGCCTCTGTTCATGCATATAAAGACAAGAAAAACAGAGGAAGAATACTTGAATACTTTAATATTAAGTCTTAGAAAGACCACTACGTTAAAGAGTACATTTTTTTTCCCTCCACACTCTCATAAGGCTGCAAAAATATTAGAAAAGTTTGAAGGAAGATCACCTATCTGTTCCCTGAGCTGGGAAACAGAGTTTATGATACAATGCTTTCTGAACTTCAGCTTACTCCAAGTACTGAAAGCAAAGCTAACAGATGACAGAGGACACACGTGTGACACAGATAAAGACATCTGATTATGAAGCTGTTTATGAAAACAAAACACGGATTTGAAATTAGACAAGGAATAAGGGAAAATTTCTCAGCTAAAAGGGAAACCAGCACAGATTGAGCCTACAAGGAAATTCACAACCTGCTCATATATTTTTAGGGTGTAGCGGGTGGAATGGAGAACTGGTTCTGCCTGAAGAACAATAAATTGGCCAAAGCTGGAAGCAGGTTATTGAAAAGGATGAACTACTATGGTGAGGTTTTTTCAATTACTGTATCTGATCTGACCTTCTCACATGCTTACAGCCTCTTTAGCTATACTCAAAGGTGCAAAAAGAAATTCCAGTCTCCTAAATTGAGGTAATATTCCTTATCCATATGCCAAACACACGGAGGGTAGTGGTCTAGGAACCCTATACTCAGATTTCCATAGAAAGAAAACATGGACATGAGAACCTGGCAGACCACTGGAGCCCATTATTTGGACAATCAGGGGATTTTGTCTGATACATAACCACCAACTACAGGATTTGGCATCAGAAAGAAATTTCTATGAAAAAGTGTGTTCAAAGCGAAACATAACCTGGAGGTTTAGCATTTCCTCTGCAGGCTTTACTTCCCTGCTGAAATCATCTATCTATCTCACTTAACCAATTTCCTGCCAAGACAGATGTCTTGATGACACCAAAGTCTCTGTGGTCTCTTCTATGGCAGCTTAGTGTCCTAAGGAACGAAGTGCTTTAGTCTAATTAAGATCTCTGGGCTTCACGTCGTTCAAACCATAAAGGCCTGTGATATAAAAAAGAGGTTGGATTAGATGAAATAATCCCTTCTGACCTTAAATTCTATGAAATTATAAGTTTTACAAACTCCAGTTAACAGTGGTGTACATCAATAACCTGTATTCTGAGACAGGGCTCCCTGATTTCATCTTAGTTCCGCAATGCCAGCTTTGCTGAGTTTGAACTGTGGCAGCTTGCCTTTGATACTCTGGCCTTGTTTTAAATAGCTTCAGAGAAAACCTGTAAAAGGCTATAGATGGAGTGACACTGAAACAGCTCAGATTCAATAAAATAATAAAAAAAAATTACCTAATTCTTTATTCTTTTTGAGGCTTGATCTTAGCAGACTGTTTAGATTTGGAAACTTTATATAATAGCTTCAGGCCATGTGGGTAGCTGGGGATTATTTTTTTTTAAGCTTTTCTTACAGCTCCTACTATGACAAATTAGAAAGCTGGAAGTAGGTGTTACCTGCTTAATTCAGAAACATTCACAGAAATGCAAAGTATTAGGTAACATTTACAGAGGCACAGAGTGAAGCCTTTGGAGCTGAATGCCTTTTAAATGCATGTCACATGAATATTCAGTCAGATATGTAAATTTACGGGGTTACTTTTAGTAGATTGATCTATTATTTGAGATCAAGGCACAGATCACAAGAAAGGCATATCAAAATATCAGACCTTTTATATTATCCTTGTACAGAATATACTGCAGGTAGTCATGTTTGTTTTCTATTCCTCTTGGCAGTTTGCTTTCTTTCTATAGGAAAAGTAAAATTTAAATTTCTCTTAGTTTTGTCACTCCATATACTTTGATAAAGTGCTTCATCACTGAGGCTTTACAAATCACCCTTTGCACTTCAAAAGGAATTTTTGATACTGTAATACCAAACCTATGCAGTATCCAGAATCTAAGAATTATTTTTATATATTGCAGAGATATGCAGCTAAAAGATTTGGGAAGTCAAACAGATTCAGTGTAACTCTACATTTCTTAAGTACATAACTGGCTTTGTAATACATTCAGGCCAGCAAGAGAATGGGAAGGATCGCTACCCTGCATCAGGTGTACCCTTTCAAAACAGGTGAGTTAGGTGTATTTTTACAGCAAAATTTTGACTATAACTCCTGAAATTCTTTCGGAGATAAAAAAAAAATAAAATTGTACCAGGGAAGAGCTCTAAACAAAAGTTAAAGAGAAAGTAATTACTGACCGCTAAAAGCATGTTTGGTTACTTGAGAGGAGACTGATGTAAAGTTCTGCAAATGTCCTGCTATACCCTTCAGAATATTAATAGATCTGATTAGTAGATTTAACTTGACAGATAATGTGAATTTTAGTTCAAATTTCTCCCCTTCCAAAAAGACCTAGGACTCTTTAATTCCACATTCTCACTCTTCCTGCCTTCTCCTCTGCCTCCCTCCTCCCCCTCCAAAAGGTTATACACAGCAGTGCTATGTGCTGGAGAGTTTTGCCTGTCTGGGTGAGGATACACTTCTCTCCAGATTTTCTGCCAAGGAGTTCTCTTCAGGTGGATTCTCTGGGAATAGCTGATAGGCAAGTTGCTCACAATCATCCATTCAAAATTATCAGGGCAGGAGACCCAACTGTTTAGCCTCTGTACAATCCCATTCCACAATAAGAGATAAAAGGATTTTTTTTTTTCCCCCTCCCAGAAAAGGAAAAGCTCAGCTCATTTTTGTCATTCTTTAGCATTCTCTGTTCTGCTGTTATTGCAAAGGATTAAAAATCCCTGTAGCACTCCTCTTTTCTGTCAGCTCTATCTCTTGGCACAATGAAAGACATCAGTTCCCCCTACAAGCTCTACCTTATCTATGCTTAAACCAGCACAGCTACAACGCTACCGTTAAGAGTTTAAAATGCAATATAGGACAGCCAGGTTTCCCCAGAGCACATTTTGGATGTTGACAACAGAGCAGAGAATAGGATTGCAATGACCTGAGTCTCCCAAGTTTAACAGAAAGGTACCCGTCTCACTGATTATTTAGCTTTGCTAAAGAAATGATTTGTAGGTCCCAGCAGTAGTGATAAAGTTAAGCTTCTGTGTCCCAAATCAGTAAAGGCCCTAAATAAGCTCAACAAAACCCCCACACAATCCAAGCAAACTTTAGTTTTAGACCCATGAAGTTCCCCCAAACCCTAGCTGTGACTAAGATGAGTATTATATACATGCGCCGGGCTTTGGAGTCTCTGGTGCTTTCCCTACAGGATCTTGTGCAAATGACTGGTGTTGCTGGAATGATTTGTTTCAATTAGGAAACTCTCTTTAATTCCTTTCCATGCTAAGAGGCTGCTATTCCAAAAGAACAAACTGCAGAAGAGATGTGATTTGCAACCGCACTTATCTGTTAGTCAGGCAACAAGCTCATCAATGATAATAAGAAAACAGGAACTAAAGATCAGAGCAAAAAACATGAGAAGTGAGGAGATGAGTAACTTCTTGAAGAGCAGTAGAGCTGCGGGGAAGGTTCTAATTAGCTAGCAGACTGCAGCGAGTCCGAAGAAAACTGAGGAATGGGAAAGATGGCTTTAAAGTACATGTATTTGCAGGGTATGGGAGCACCCTTAAAAATCTACCACATAGCTGTTTCTTATGAGTACTTTACACAATTCTATTTTCTAATAAAATGACACAATTTCTTTGAAATATTTATATGCTCTTCTAATTAAAATCCATACAGTCGACTGAAATCACAATGACTTAAGAAATTTAATGGATAAAAACAACGAAAGCAGAATCCACTGAAATGGTATCAGTCATGTTCTGTCTTTTCTTTAGTTCCACCTTCTATATATAACCATGGCACAACTTTAATGAAAAATGCATGGTTTTATCAGACAAG